>CAUYQV010047804.1:0-21614 GCA_963574575.1 Galagoides demidoff
GTGTGTCCTCTGTATGGAGGTGGCTGTGGCTTTGCTAGTCACAGACAGGGACCCCCGTATAGCCCAATGTGTGGCTGGTGGCTCTCTCTTTAGAGCCATTCTTCTTGAGATCATTGCTAGAGTTCCTGGTTAAAAATCTCATATTCTTTTGTTTTTTTTCGTACGGTCCTCCATTCCAAACCTCTCAATGGCAAAGCAACAATTTGTGTATTAATATTAAGTCCACAGTGGAGAGTCCCTGGTTACTTCTTTCTCCTAAGACCTCCGGTTAAAAAAGCACTCCTATAACCTACTCTTTGTTAATAAAAGCCTCTCTCTCAAGGAATGAGTTTGGGGGACAAATTGGAACATCTCAGAGCAAGTCCTCTTTGTGTACTGAACCCTTCCTTGGAGTTAATAAGGGTGACTCGTTACCCATCTCCTTCACCTTGTTGGAGAGTTTTTGTTTCCTGTGTGTGATTTTTTTGGACTTAGAGGTTTGTGATTTTTTTTGAATTGTTAGGACTTGTTATGCTTCTTTCTGAAGAAGATCAAAGTGTGGCAATGAGTTTCATGACCTGTGAAACTCACGGACAGTAAGCTTGTGTCTGTCTTTTTCACTCTTCTGTCCTTAGTATCTAGCCTCACATTTTACCAGCAAATGTGCACATGGGTATTAATCTATTAGTTCCAGTTTAATAGTGAGTACATGTGGTGTTTATTTTTCCATTCTTGGGAAACTTCACTTTGAAGAATGGTCTCCAATTCCATCTAGGTTGTCACAAAAGATACTATTAGTTCACCATTTTTTTTTTTTTTTTTTTGCAGTTTTTAGCCAGGGCTGGGTTTGAACCCACCATCTTTGGCATATGGGGCTGCTGCCCTACTCCTTTGAGCCACAGGCACCACCCTAATTCACCATTTTCTTATGGCTGAGTTGTGTCATGTACTGGTACAAGAGAGAGACTTCTTGCAACCTGGAGTGAGGAGGGAGAGTTGACCTGAGTGGAAAGGTGGTAAATGAAGAAGAGGGACACACACGAGAATAGGACACATGTGAGATGAGAGACAGGATGGTGTCAGGAGGACTGACGCAGCTGATGGCTGCAGCCAGCACCTGCACTGTGGAAACACCTTTATTTATAACAGGGTTGCATAAATCATAATACATGGGGTAGAGATCATCCTTAAGGAGGAAAAACTGTGTGTTTGCAGATAATAAGTATGCATGGGCTACGTGACTTCTGGTAGGTGGAAAGAATGTTAAAGGAGGAGAAACAGCTGGTGGTAGATCCCTGAATGCCACTCCAGGCTGTGGGGGCCCTGCCACTCACAGTCTGCTCCCCACAGAGTAGTACTCCATGGCATAACTAAACCATATTTTATTAATCCACTCATATATTGATGGGCACTTGGGTTGGTTCTACATCTTTGTGGTTGTGAATTATGTTGCAACAAACATTCAAGCATGCGTGTCTTTTTGATAAAATATTTTTTTTTCCTTAGGGTAAATACCCAATAGTAGGACTGCTGAATCAAATGGTGTCTACTTTTAGTTCCTTGTGTCTCCATACAACTTTCTATAGTGATTGTCCTGGTTTGCAGTCCCTCCAACAGTGTGTAAATTTTCCTTTTTCTCTGCATCCACACCAGCATCTGTGGTGAGATTTTTTTTTTCACACTGTGAACTTGTAGTGTTGTATAATTCTAATCATAATCTGACAACAGATTACTGAGAAGTTCTGAAAATGGAGGTGGTGAGGGCTTATGTTTCTAAGGAAAGAAGCAATTGCAACTTTAACATGTGCTAAGAAATAATTTTGGTTGCTAAAATACTGACTCACCACTACCTCATGAACCATTTCCTTCTACACATATATTCCATTCTGGTCTTGAAAGCAAGTTAAGGACCTATGCTGTGAGTGGCCCTGCTTTTTATCTTCTCTCAATTGTCATCATCATCATTATAATTATTATAGTTATCATTACCATTATTACCCATCCAGTTATTTTCACTAATATCACTAGACTGTCAAGATTGCACAGTGATAAAACAGTTGAAAGCTCTTGAATTTGATAAGTTTGAAGCAATGTGGAGTTTCTAATTTTAACTACAATTTTTTCTTTTTCTTTTTTTGGGAGGAGGCTTAAAGGCCTTTAATGGCTTTTATTATTATGATTATGTTCCAAAATATTACAGGGGTACACACATTTTATTACATAGTTTGTTTTGAAAATTTCAGGTCAAAATTATAAGTGTGCCTTTACCCAAAATGTGTACATTGTACCAGTTAGGTGTAAATTTACTCAACCTTCTCCCCTTTCCCACCTACTTGACTCCTGTTAACTTCTGTATGTGCATGGAAGTATTGATCAACTATCTCCAGTTTAGTACTGAGTACATGTGGTGTTTGTTTTTCTATTCTTGAAATACTTCACTTAGAAGAACATCCTCCAGGTCCATCTGGGTTTTATAAAAGATGCTAGATCATCTTTTTTTTTTGTGGCTGAGTAATACTCCATGGTATACAAATAACCACATATTATTAATCCATTCATGTATTGATGGGCATTTGGGTTGTTTCTATATCCTTGCAATTGTAAATTGTACTGCTATAAACTTTAGAGTATAAGTGTTTTTATAATAAAATGTCCTTTTTACCTTTGGGTAAATACCTAGTAGTGGAATCAGTGGATCGAATGGTAGGTCTACTTTTAGTTCTTTAAGGTATCTCCAGCCTACTTTACATAGAGGTTGAACTGGTTTGTAGTCCTGCTAACAGTGTATAAGTTTTCCTTTCTCCCTGCATCCATGCCAGCAATTGTTGTTTTGGAACTTTTTGGTGAGAGCCATTCTCATTGGAGTTAGGTTATATCTTGTGGTTTTCAGTTGCATTTCCCTAATGATTAGAGATGTTGAACATTTTCTCATGTATTTTTTTAAACATTAAACTATCTTCTTTTGAAAAGTTTCTGTTCATGTGTTTTGCCCACTTTTTAATGGGGTTGTTTGATTTTTTTCTTGCTGATTTGCTTGAGTTCTTTGTAGATTCTGGTTATCAGCCCTTTATTAGATGTATAGCATGAAAGTATTTTCTCTTATTCTATGGGTTGTCTATTTGTTCTATTGATCATGTCTTTGGCTGTATAGAAACTTTTAAATTTGATCAGATCTCACTTGCTTATTTTTGTTTTTGCTGTGATTGCTTTGAAGGTATTCTTCCTAAGTTTGTTTTGGGATTTTTAAATAAAAGCCATTCTCACCGGAGTTAACCTCATTGTGGTTTTGATTTGTATTTCCCTGAGGATTATAAATGTTAAGCCTGTTTTTATATATGTTTATTGGCCATTGGCCCCTCTTCTTTTGAAAAGCACCTGTTCACATCTGTTTTTATGGTGTTGTTCAATTTTTATGGGGTTGTCATTCAGTTCTTAATCCGGCCATCAGAAACTGGCTTTTATCAGATTAAAAACGAGAGCAGACAAACCACTATACTAAATTCAAGTGTTTAATAAACTTTTCACCATAGGCTTGTCTTGTTTGATATTTCTTCTTGTTAAAAATGTAGGCTCTAGCTGGTAGATTTTACAGGAAGGATCAGGAACTCAAAGATCTATACTGGGCAGCCAGAAGGAAAGTTGACAGAGTGTGGAAATGAGAGGAGTTAACTTCAAGCTTTCGTTATTATCTGCAACAAAAATTACAGCCTATTTACCTTTGAAACCAAAGGGGAATTTGCAGGAAGCATTATTTAATACTTGAAAAATAAGGTTTTTAAATAATTAAGATAATTGCTGAAAATAGCTACACAATAAGACTCTTTTAAATATTTTACCAAAGTATGTTGGTAACATGACTTACATCAGACTGTGTCCTGATTTGGAATCTTTTGTGTTTCTGTAGTTTACTTTGCAGATCACTGATCAAAATCAAGTAATGACCACTCTTAATTATAATGATAATTTTTCACAGGCAGCAAAGAGAATGGCAATCTCAGAAATGCTTTTGTTAGGAATGAATTCTCTCTGGGATAATGTATTGCTTATATGAGTAATTTTTTTGAGATAGTTATACATACGGGGTTATAACACAGAGTAATGGGATAAAATGAAGTAGTGAAAAACCTGGGACACCTATCAAGAAAAAATAAGGTTTTAAACTTTTAGAGCTTGTGAAATAGTCTTCTTGGGGAATGAGTGAAAGTCCTGGATATCTAAAATGTTGGCTAAGCTGCAATGTGATTAGAAGGATGTTGATTCAGCCAGAAATATCCTAGTGCTTTCTAAGCCCCATTCAAACATAGTCTCAAGCATACTTCTGTTACCCAGCGGACCCAGAGCAAATAAGACCTCAGGGTCTGTGAGTAAATATTGAATTTTAATTCTACCACAGGTCATGATTCTCCAAAGTCATTTTCTTTAGAGGTATAAATTGTCTGACTCTATCTACTTGGAGAAAAGGAGTTTTTTATCTTGAGGAGCTATGATCTGATCTGTTCTGGAGCTGCTGAGCTACAAGCAAGAAACAAGATCTCACTGTGAATCTGGTTAAGGCAGGCGACCTCAAACTATGGCCTGCGGGCCACATGTGGCCCTCCTAGGACACTTATCCGGCCTGCTGGGTGTTTTTGCTGCCACTGCCTGTTCTGCTTAGCAATCGACTTGTCCTGGGGCCTGCAGTCCAGCTCTCCAACGGTCTGAGGAACAGTGAACTGGCCCCCTCTTTAAAAAGTTTGAGGAGCCCTGGTTAAGGTTCCCTTGATGAGAGTCCTTAAGTCACGTAACACAAACACCACAAACCCAGATACCATCATAGGTCTTATTCAACTCCCTTGAGCATTTTTGGGCATGGAGTATTTGTAAGTTCCCCAGGTGGTTCCAAAGCACAGCTGAGAATAAAGTTTCATAAGAATAAAAAAACAAGTATCCAATGTATTCAATAGTAACATGAAACCAATATATAAATAACTAAACACTCACAGAAAAGAAAAGCACATGTGTAATCTAGTGAGGGGAAGGGGAGAAGGGGAAAGGAGAGGGAGGAGGAGGAAGGGTGACTGGCGGATCTCACCTAATGTGCACAATGTGAGGGTGTTCAGCACGCCCGCTGGGTGAGGGGCTCAGTGACACCTTCAACTTTACCTTAGGAACAAAGACAATGTAACCTAAACATCTGTACCCACATATTAGTCTGACATTTTTAAAAAGTAAGAAAGAGAAAAAAGCATAGCCAAGACTAACAACTACCAGCAGAACTGCTGAGATTTACATCCCGTCTCTTACTCCAAATCTGCCTCTGCTCTTGATTTTGGGGAGCCTTTGATTGCTGCCTCTGTGGTTCTGCCAGAACTCAGGAAAGATGGCCCTAATGAAATTTATTTAAAAAAAATTTATTTTTAACTTCAGAATATTACTGGGGTACAAATAGTTTGGTTATATGAATTGCTTTTATGCAGTTTGAGTCAAAGTTATAAGTGTCCAACCCTGTTAATCTATTGATTCTTAGAGAATTTGATACAAGCAATAGACCCTCTCCCAGGAAGATGTACTTTATCTTGTATATAATTTAAGCATTTCTCTTTAGAAACCCTGAATCCCATCTCTAAAAACCCAGATTAAGTAGAGTCCCTCTCTTAGCTAGATAATACCAGAAACAAGATGCTCTGGTTCTTTAACTTGAGCTGTTGCCTCTAGAGCCTGTGTCTAAGCCCTAGAGACTAGTAAATTTGTCACATCATTTCCTAAGAAATAGGAGAGATCACTAGTAAAGCCTCATGCTGTACTCTACTGGTAGGGGTGTTAGAAATTTGTTTGAAACCTTACAGGTATAGGGACAGAAATATAGTAATTCGGCACCAGAGCTGAATTCCAGCAATGCAACCCCATAAAGGTTAAGAAAAATGCTGTGGGGAGATTTGCTTAGTTCTGGGTTATCAGAACCAGTTTCAGCAGTAGACAGGATTAGCTTGATTGGCTTAGGAGGTGCTGGCTCCTGCAGCAGGGAGAGAGTGAATGCACACTGCAGGGGCCTCTGTGCAAAAAGCAAAGCCAGTGCTGGTGCTCTCTGGCTCTGCTGGGGCAGCTCTGGGGCCTGAGGTATCAAGTGCGTGCTCTTAGACTTCATTACTCTGCTGTTATGTCTGTCCATTATCTCTAAAGCAGGGTCCATGATTTGGGGGGAAAACTCAGCACTACTTTTAAGCACCTTTTTATTGTTTCCCTGTTATTGAAGGATTTACTTTTTCATCTGGAATTTAAGAAACCATATAACCAATATACGTAGGTTTGTCTTACGGCTATTTGAATACAAGATGGTACTAAGCAAGGCACACTTGAAACTGGATTGTTTTGTTTTTATAAGTTGCTTAGTAGAGAAAATGGTTTAAATCCTAATTCTATAAGTCGTCATCTAAATGGAGATGTTTTATTGTAAAGGAGAAAGAAACAATGTCATCTTTAATCCAGAGAAGAAGTGCTCTTGAGTTCATTTATTTGAAACATTTAGGTTTATTTGTTTACTTCCTTGTTGGCCTTTTTTAGGGGGAGGAGGGAATGTCTACCTTCTTACTGGGAAGCATTCAAAGTTAGAATCTCTAGATGAACTAAAAACATGAAAAAACACTGACTTAAGGTTTAGAAAATTTGTTTAGATTATTAACTATAGTACATAGTGAAAAACAGTTAAATATCAATACCTCCTCCCAAAAGACAATACTCTTTTGCAGGACCTTCAAGAAACAGATAATTACTATTATTAGCTGTTGAAGAGTATTAAAAAAGAAAAGAAGAAATGTCTTTATTTATTCTATATAGCTAGCATATCCCTGATGACAGGCATAATACTCGAAGGGAAATTATGATCCAATTTGAAAATGTAGATGCAAATACATAAACAAAATATTAATAAATAAAATTCAGTGACATATAAAAAATGCATGATGGAAAAATAGGCTTAATCTCATGAATAGAAAGGTGGCTTAACATCATGATTTCTGTTAATCTAATTCACCACATTAAGAAATGAAAAGAGAGACCAAATCCAATCTTCAATTATGATAAGGATTATTTAAAACACTCTTTGTAAACTAAGAATAGAATAGAACTACCTTTTATCCCACAATCAACATGCGGATGAAGCAGTGAGAACCATCTCTACTATAATTGGTATAAAGATACAGATAACCACTATCACGGTATCTATTTAATGTTTGACGGAGGTTCAAATTATTGGACTCTATCAAGAAAAAAAATCAAGTAAATGATTTGGAAAACTATTGAGAGATTATGAGAGATTAACAACAAACATGGTTGGAAATAACACAAAATTGATGGCATCTATAGTTAGGACATGTAGGGAGTGAGATAATGCTATTGGCAATTAGCAACTTACCTCTGTAACACCTAGTAAGACATGTTATAACTATATAAATAAAACAAAAAAATTATAGAACATGTCAAAAAATACAAGTGCGTATACATGCCTTTGTGTGTATATTTCATATCCCAGATTATCCAACATATCAAATCTACCTCAAATTTATTGGCAAATTAAATACACCCTCATCAAAATTTTTGTTAGAAACCTGAAATTTATTCTAAGGAAAGAGAAAAATGCACGAGAATAGCAAAGATTTGTTTGAAAGAAAACAGAGCAAGGGGTGGAGCATCCCTGCCAGGCAGGAAACACCATAAGACTGTAGTAAATAAAATGGTGTGGAAGGGAAGAGAAAGACACAATCAGTGAGACCCAAGGAGTTCTGGGGCAGACTCCTGTGAACAGGGGAATTTAGTTTTGTTACAGGTAGCCTTTCAAATTGGAGAGAAAATGTGGAAAAATTAATAAATGGTTACTGGACAGTTTCCCACACACTGGAGTCACTATAACTCTCATGTATTTATAAGCGATGGAGCAAAACCCTTTTGGAAGGCAATTTGCCATTCTATAAGACAAAATTATAAACAGAAATTATAAAATTATTAGAAGGAAATATAGGAAAGCATTTTTTTTTTTAAAAGTCTCACTCTGTCACCCTTGGTAGAATGCTGTGGTGTCATAACAGCAATCTCAAATTCTTGGGTTGAATAATCCTCTTGCCTCAGCCTCCTCAGTAGCTGGGACTCTAGGTGTCTGACACCATGTGACATCATGCCTAGCTAGTTTTTCCAGTTTTTGTAGAGACAGCAGTCTTGGTCTTACTCAGGCTAGTCTTGAACTCCTGATCTCAAGCTATCCATCTACCTCAACCTCTCCAAGTGCTGGGATTAGAGGTGTGAGCTATTGCGCCAGGCCAAGAAAGCATTTTTATGACATCAAGTTGAGACCTTTAAATAAATCAGGAATTCTAGAAATGTAAAACTTAATCAGACAAACTTTTTAAAAAGTTAATATAAAATGACAGCATATGGCTTGGCACCTGTGGCTCAAGTGGCTAAGGCGCCAGCCACATACACCTAAGGTGGCGGGTTCAAATCCAGCCCGAGCCTGCCAAACAACAATGACGGCCGCAATGAAAAAAAAAGCCAGGTGTTGTGGTGGGCGCCTGTGGTCCCAGCTACTTGGGAGGCTGAGGCAGGAGACTTGCTTGAGCCCAGGACTTGGAGGTTGCTGTGAGCTGCGATGCCACAGCATTCTACCCAGGGGGACAGCTTGAGGCTCTGTCTCAAAAAAAAAAAAAAAATGACAGCATAAATAGAATTAAAATATGAGCAACAAGACTGAGAAAAATATTTACAAATATTTAACAGGCAAAGATCACTATTCAGAATATGTAGAGACCTGTAAGTCAGTGAAATAAAACAAAACTGAAGGATATGAATAAACTCATGGAAAAGGAGTTAAAAATGGACAAACAAAAATATTTTCAACTCATAAGTGATCAAGAAAATATAAACTAAATCCGATAGATTTTAATTATTCAACTCTCAAATTCAGAAAGAATGCCTATCTCAACTTTTTGGTGAGGATACAGGAAAAAAGACATTTCTATAAATTGTAGGTGCAACTGTAGCCTTTTGGGAAGGCAGTTTGCTGCTCTATGGAAATGACAGAACATTCTTATCATTTGGTCCATCTATTTCTAGGATTGAAGTCTTCAGAAATATTTGCATATAAATCTAGAAACACACGTACAAAGTTGCTCTAGCATTGTTTCTTAGCATGAAAAATTGGAAATAATCTAAATCTTTAGCAAAACATAGTAACTCTGTTACTATTGAATACAAGATAGCCCTTAAAAATTGAAAATCATGGCTCGGCGCCTGTGGCTCAATCGGCTAAGGCGCCAGCCACGTACACCTAAGGTGGCGGGTTCGAATCCCCAGCCCAGGCCCACCAAACAACAATGATGGCTGCAACCAAAAAATGGCCGGGCATTGTGGTGGGTGCCTGCGGTCCCAGCTACTTGGGAGGCGGAGGCAGGAGACTCGCTTGAGCCCAGGAGTTGGAGGTTGCTATGAGCTGTGATGCCATGGCACTCTACCCAGGGGGATAGCTTGAGGCTCCATCTAAAAAAAAAAAAAAAATTGAAAATCATCAAGTTATAAAACATGTAGCTAGAAAAACATAATACAAAAAAAAATTGCTCATACCACATAGCTGAGTGATCACAAATTCTCAACTTTCAACTCTTCCTCCAACAATCAGTAGATGTTCTTGACCACTTGGTGGGTGAACCCGGGTGTTAATCCTTCTCTACATGACAAAATTATTTAGTTGAGCACTGTGGTGCAAGATTGGATCCATAGAGTAAGAAAACAAGACACAAACTGGGATAAGATATTTACAAAGTATATATTTGACTAAAGACTTGTACCTGGAATCCTTTGAAGTATTAAATAGAAAACTCCTTAATAGAAGTGTTAAATAGAAATCATAAAGTAGAAAACCAAACTAAAACTAAATGACAGAAGCACATCTGTGACAAAGGACCTCCTAAAGCAGCCCATTCCTCCAAAAGGTGGCAAGAACATTAACAAAAGTGGTCAGAAATGAACTTTTGTAAAACTTCGAAAACTAACCAAAAGTTTACAACACTCCAGGGACACATCTATTCAAGAAAGGCTGCTGAATCTTGGTAAAAACAGTGAAAAATTTTAACTTGCCCCATGCCCTTCTCACCAGCTGCATGGTAGCTTTGAAAACTAATAGTATAGTAACTATGTTAACTGTGGAAACCAGCGCCTAGCAGCCACTGGAGGGGGAAGAACAAGTTAGGAGCTCCTACGAAAGCTCTGTCCTCAGAGAGTTGTTACTATTTGGCCTGTCTGGCTGCTCCCTAAAAAACAATATTCTCAGAGTTTGTCTCTATATGATCTGATTCAGAGCTTGCTTAGGGTGTTTGTCACCTAGGGAGATGGTTTAACATTGCAGTTGCCTGAGAAGGGGATACAAGTTGGGGTAGCTTGGAGGCTGATCAAAAGACTTAAAAGGAAAAACATGGAAATGAGATGTCCACAGGCACTTTGAAAACTTTTCCCAGTTTTTTTAGATTTGGGAATCTAGAAGGCTAATGCATTGCAGGGCTATGTGTATGCTCAGGAAAGACCCATATTCCTAGTGCATAACCAGTGTATGAGAAAGAGAGGAGAAAGAGAAAGAAAGCAGAATGAAATTTTGAAAAAAAAATAGTGGAAGAAAACAGGAGACGTGCTTCACAATGTTGGTCTGGGAAAAGAGTTTATGAATAATACTTCCAAAGTAAAGGCAACAAAGGTAAAAATAAACAAATGGGATTATATTAAACTAGCTTCTACTCAACAATGGAAATAAGCAATGGAGTGGAAAAACAACTAATAAAATGGGAGAAAATATTTGGAAACTACTCATTCAACAGGAGTTTAACATCTAGAATATACAAGGAACTCAAACATCTCAACAGGAAAAAAACCCCAATGATCCAGTTTTTAAAATGAACAAATGATCTGAACAGACACTTCTCAAAAGAAGACATACAAATGGACAAGAAATATATGAAAAAATACTCAACATCACTAATCATAAGGGAAATGCAAATCAAAACAACAATGAGGTATCATCTCACCCCAGTTAGTATGACTATCTAATGGACAAAAACAAAATAAAACAAAACACCAAATGCTGGTGAGGATGTGATGAAAAGGGAACTTTTATACACTGTTGGTGGGAATGCAAACTAGTATAACCATTATAAAGAACAGTATATAGGTTCCTTAAAAGATTATAAATAGAACTACAACATGATCCAGCAATTTGGCTACTTGGAATTTATCCAAAGGAAAGAAAGTCATTATATCAAAGAGACACCTGAACTACCCCATGTTTATCACAGCACTGTTTACAACAGCTAAGATTTGAAATCAACCTAGATATTCAACAATAGATGAATGGATAAAGAATTATGTATATACATGGTGGAATACTATTCAGCTATAAAAAAGAATAAAATGCTGTCATTTTGATCAGAGAATGTGGTCTGCGTGGTCCTTTTCTCTGAAATGTTTTGAGAATTTATGTCCCAGTATATGATCAGTGTTTATTAATGTTTTTTTCTGTGCTTGGAATTAAGGCATATTATCCAATTAGTGCAGGAAATACACTATGTTCATGAGGTAAAATTTGTTTATTTTAATATTTTATCCTTTGTGGCTTTTTTTCTTTGTCAGACTTATAAATGACTAAGAATATTTAAAATATGCTACGATAGTGGATTTATTACTTTATACTTAAAGTTCTATCCATTTTTGCTTTATTTGTTTTGAGGTTTTGTTATGCTGAATTAAACCATTTCTTTCTAATATATAGTAATGGTCTTTACAAAACTCTAGTACTTTTTCACACTTAAATACTTTTTCCTTTCTCATATTAAGTTAGTAATTATATCCATTCCCCACCCCTTGTTTTGGAAGAGAATAATTTTAAGCTGACAGAAAAGTTGTAAAAATAGTGCAAATGCATTCATATCCCCCTTTCCCAGATGTCCAAATTGTCAGAGTTTTGCAGTATTTGTTTCCTCTGTCTCGGTCTGTATCTCTCTCTCTCTCTTTCTTTGGATCATATTCCTTAAAAGGGAGGAAGTGACTGAGGGAAGAAGAGAAGAAGGAAGGAAAGAGAGAAAGAAAGCAAAGAAGAGATACCAGTTTTCCTTTGGTTATTATTTACTTAGTATATAATTTCCATTTTTAAATTTTTAGTAATTCTCTTTTTTAGTGTGCTCTTGTACAGGTAATGCCACTGTTTTTCTGTGAATCTAGTTTGATAATTTTGTGCCTCCAACAAAAATAATGGAGTTCACTATTATTACGACTTTTGATATGTTTGGGTTTACACCTGCCATCTCATTTTGTGTTTTCTCTTTGTATAGTTATTTCTTAGTTTTTTCTTTTTCCTTTCTTGCCTTTCCTGGATTACTATTTTGAAACAGAAAATAGGTTTCTATTTTGAAATAGAACTACAATATGATCCAGAAATTTTGCTACTTGGAATTTATCCAAAGGAAAGGAAGTTAGTATATCAAAGAGACACCTGAGCCACCCCATATTTATTGCAGCACTATTTACAACAGCTAAGATTTGGAATAAACCTAGGTATTCAACAGTAGATGAATAGATAAAGAATTATGTATATACACGATGGAATACTATTTAGCTATAAAAAAGAATAAAATGCTGTCATTTTGGTCACAATACAATGATGTTAGGACACAACCTTTGTTTATAGCCTTTCTGGCGTATGTACTATTGCTATCTAGTAGTGTGAGTAACAGCCACAAACACTTACTGGTAGGCTTGAAGTTAGGAATTATAAGCAGAGATTTTGTTTTTCCTCCTCTACCCAGGACCAAGGTTGGTACAACCAGGTTTCTTTTCTATTCCCTTCTATAGGCAAGTTCATTTCTACTTCATCTTCACCTTGATGGTATAGTTCTCTAGGGTCCTGGCTTCCTCCAAGGCAGTGATTTTCAACCAATGTGCTATATAGCTTCTCACATGCAGCTGTGAGAGGATCTTAAGTGTGCCTCAAAATTTCTAAAGATCATTAATTAAATTACTTTCAGAAGAAGTTCAAAGCATAGGAAGTATATTCTTTTTTTTTTTGATCAATGTGATTTAAGTGTGCCGTGTTAGTTTAACTATAAGTATGCCATGAGATTAAAAAAAAAAGTGAAAAACATTGTTCCCAGGGCTCCTATGAGCCTGTCTACTTTAAGAAGCTTCCTGATTTGGTGTGTTACACCTTGAGTCCGTATAGCTTTCACAATGGAAGCAGCAGGGACCAGGGTTTGGCACACTGGCACTTGGACAAGTTACTTGTGAGTAGAGTTAACATCAGGCTTTGGTGGGTGCAGGCCTGCAGAAAATAGCAGAATTTGGATAAATAGGAAAGGTAGTGTCTGCTTGTTTGTGGAATGAAAATCAACACCTGTATCATGGGAGCTCTGAGCCTGTACACAGGCCATGGGCGCTTCTAACTAGAAGGGCTTAAAAGATTGGTGAAATACAGAGGCTGTGGCTTCTATGTGTCAAGTTGCCCCATAGTCATTGGCAGTTGCCTCCAGCAGCCCCATGTGGGTAGAGAGGGCTGGAGAAGCTACACATTTGGGTTAAAGCTGTATCGCTCGATGGAAGAAAGATGCTACACCTACTGCCTCTGATATGTTTTCAATTAAAGATTATTTGGGTCTCCTAAGTCTGATGGCCAACTCCAGCCCTTAACTGCAGCTGTGGTGCCCCATTACTTGACTACTCTGTGCCTTAATTTCTTTAGCCATAGATTTTTAAGGAATCCCATATTATGTGTGTACCTAGCACATAATAAGTGTCACTTGAATATTAGTTGTTATTGTTATAATAGGAATACTTTTATTGAACAATTTTGGTTATTTTCAGCAGGAGGGTTGTTTCCATCGTACTGCAGAAAACAGAAGGCCATAAATTCAATCATGTGCACTGCTGTACAGCTAGCTGTGTCCCTGGGGCAAATTACTTACCCCCTCAGTTGGGAGGCAGCTGGAGAATTCTGGTTCTATCAGCCTCTTTCTTTCTTGGGTGCTACCAGGCTATACAAATAAGACGATTTCTAAGAACAGTCTGGAATCTGTATTCTCTCCTTGTCTCTCAGTTTCTTTCTGTCTCTATTTCTCTCTCTGTCCCTTTCTTCCTTTCCTCAATATTTTAGAAGTATTGAAGGGACTAAGCAAAGATGTACAAAGATGCTTAACAGAGAGGGGAATACAATGATTATACAACCCACTATACTAAGAGCCTAAAACTCCAATGCCTATGGAAATAAGATAGATAACATAAATGAATGAGGTGTGCAGTCCCAGATGTTAGGGAATGGTGAGGACTGGGGTGAATGGGAAAACACATTCTCTATTCTTAAGGGTGCTCCCCTTCCCCAGCTCTAGCCAGTTGTAACCATGTAAAAATGTGGGTCTAGAACAGCTGGACACCTCTTCTGATTTTCTTCAAAAGAATTTCATATTCTGTTTTATGCTTGAGCCCAGGAGCCTGAGCACCATATGTAATGAGACCCTATCTCTAAAAAATTATTTAAAAAATATGCTGTATGTGCAATAAAACACATTAGTAAGTTCCATTCATTTGTGGACTGTCATTTTACAGTTTATGTGTAATATCCTTCTTGTTCTCTTTTCAGGGTTAAGTAATTATAACAAATCACTGGACCTAAATGCTCATAAAATACCTTTGTTAGAAGTTACTTTAGTCTTACATATAATTAATAAAATTTAATTATAAGGGTTTTAGTTCAGCAAGGATGACATAAAATTAGCAGGTACTCCATCTGTCTGGGAGTTAATCCATTGTGGAGTAAAATAATACTCTTTCTTTTATGAAAAGTGGTAGTAAAATGTGATATATTTTTAGAAGCCTACTGGCAAGTGAAATAGGGAATAAGAAGGAATAATAAAGTAAAATTTCACTTAAAATAATAGCATATAGAAAGAGAATTAGAGAAAAGATCTATCTAATGACACAATCTCAGACTTATAAAAAGCATGTGAATATATAATCTGAACACAATCAAATACCAATTCTTCCTTGGTTTTACTGATTGAATCTAAAAATATTACAGCTATCTTTAAAGCAGGTTATAGTTCCCATGAATATGTACAAATGCAGCAAGGTTTGGCAGTTGCAACCTTTCCTACAGGTTACATCTGCGACTTGGTAAAGTGAAAAAAAAAAGATATTAGGGTCACATTTCAAGGAGAGCAATTGAACCTGGGGAAAAGAGGACACTCTGACATTGGGGTGGGGTTGACATTTACTGAGTTCAAGATTAAGCAAAGGTTATATAAGTGCTGAGGAAGATGCTATCTAAAGGATGAGTTAAGCAATTGGAAAATTGTGTTGCTACAAGGCTGGTTGGTGAACCTTATTCCTAACTAAAAGGAAGACAGCCATTAGGAAAGGGACTGACCTCTCCTATTTGAGAATTGCAGAGAATCCACTTGAGAACAGGAGATTGTTGAGTTGCATTATTTGACACAGTAATGGGTGACTGACTGTAAGTAAGTGCCTAATTCATGGGGCTCTGTATGATTACATATCTAGAAATAAAACCACAGTGTGTAAGTGACTATATTAGTTACTTAGAGCTCCTATAACAAAGTACCAGATACTGTGTGGCTTAAAACAACAGAAATCCATTGTGTTATAGTTCTGGAGCTAGAAGTCTGAAATTAAGTTGTCATCAGGGCTATACTACTTTCAAAGGCACTGGGGAAGAATCCTTTCTTGCCTCTTTGTTTTTGATGGCTCCCGACAATCCCGAGTAGTAGCTTCATCACGTCAATCTCTACCTCTATTGCCATGTGACCTTCTCCCTGTGAGTGTCTCTGTATCTTCAGATCTTTCACTTCTTAGAACAGCAGGTACTGGATTTACAACCCACTCTAATTCAGTATAAATTCCCCTTAACTTGATTACATCTGCACAGATCCTCTCTCCAAATAGGGTCACAGTCACAGTAAAAGTTGAGCATCTTTAATGTGAAAATCCAACATCTGGGATGACCAAAATATAAAATTTTTGGAGTGCAGACATGATACCACAATTAGAAGATGATACATCTGACTCTATGTCATGGTTACAGTCAAAATGAAGGTACACACTTTATTTAGCAACCCCGGTTGGAGGGGGGAAGATGACCATATATCACCCAAAGAAACAAAATTAAACTTTCTATGCTGAAAGTGATGAATGGAAGTTAATGAAAACGAGAAAAAACAATGCATAATGCTAAAACTGAAGATCCCAAACATGCATTGAAAGAGTTTATTCACCAGCCTTGCAGTAACTGCACATCAGTTAAAGGTATGCAGATCATGAAACACGTAAAGATCTATCATGATGAACTGAAAATTGAAGGGAACTGTGAATATTCAACAGGCTGGTAGCAGAAACTTAAGAAAGACACGACATTAAATTTTTAAAGATTTGTGATGATAAAGCATCTGCTGATCATAAAGCAACAGAGACATTCAGTGATGAGTTTGCCAGAGTCATCGCTGATGAAAATCTGATGGCAGAACAAGTCTATAATGCTGATGAAACTTCAATGTTTTGGCATTATTGCCCCAGAAAGATACTGACTACCTAAGCCAATGAGACAGTACTGCAGGGATTAAGGATGCCAAGGACGGAATAGCTGTGTTGGGATGTGCTAATGCAGCAGGCATACATAAGTGTAAACTTGCTATAATAGGCAAAATCTTGCATCCTTGCTGTTTGCAAGGAGTGAATCAGTGAATTTCTTAGTAGTTCATTATTATGTTAAAAAAAAAAAGTCATGGATCACCAGGGCATCATTTCTGACTGGTGCTTGCTCACTGTAGGGAGGCTAGACTGGACAATGATTGCATGATTTTGTCATTCCTTGATAACTGTTCTGCTCATCCTCCAGCTGAAATTCCCATCAAAAATTCCCATGTTTATGGCTTATACGTTCCTCCAAATGTAACTTCATTCATTCACCCTTGTGATCTATCCTTAGAACGTTGAAGAGTAAATATCAAAACACTTTCTTGAATGGCACACCAGCATTAGAGAACAAGGACTTATATGTGTCATATAAGGAGTTAAACATGAAAGATGCCATATGCACTGTTTTCAATACTTGAAAAACAGGGACTAAAGACGCAATTGTGCGTGTTTGACACAGCCTATGGCCTGCAATTATATTTAGTGATAAGGATGAACAAGGCAGTGACTTTGAAAGATTTCATATGTCAAGTGAGAAAAAAATTATGTCTGACCTCCTTACCTTCAATTTTCAGTTCATCGTGATAGATCTCGGCTTATGTCATGATCTGCGTATGCAAAAAACATATCTTTAGAGTCCATAGGAAGCTGGAAGAAATGTGTATATGAAACCTCCTGACTTTTAAATACTGGCAGCTAATCCATGTTATAAAAAGCAAGGAGCATTTTTTGATGATATACACATTTTTTGATATTGATAAAAAGGCTCCAGTTGCTCATTTACTGAATGATGGTAAAATAGCCAAAATGGTTTTGAATTAAGGTGATGGTGATAATTATGATCATGAAGATGACATTGTTAACACTGCAGAAAAAATGCTTATCATGAAAATGTGTCATGGGCTTATTGAAGGACTGGAGTAGTGTGCATTCATAACAGAATAAGAAGTCATGTTGGCTTATAAAATCAACTTCTAAGAGAAAAACCATTAGTAGTGAGGCAGATAACTCTAGAAGAAACATTGTAAAAAGTCACCCAGCATAAGGCCTCCTCCTCCCTAGAGGACCCATTTCCTGGTCCCTTAGCTTCTGCTGATATTTTTTTTTTCATCTAAAAAACAAGATATATTGGGCAGCACCTGTGGCTCAAAGAAAGGAGTAGGGCACTGGCACTGGCCCCATATACCAGGGGTGGCAGGTTCAAACTTGTCTCTGGCCAAAAGCTACAAAAAATAACAACAATAATAATAAGATATATTGTACAATAACCTTTTAATCACAGCATAGCTTCACAGGGGAGACAGAAAGCCTCTGGTTATTTGCTGCTGCTGTTGTCTAACAGCTGACACCAGTATTCTGGTGATCCTACCATGCTACGTGCTACTTGGTTATCCTGAATACATGTTTGTTTGTTTGTTTACTGTATTAATGGTATGTTAAATTTTTTACTATTAGATACTTATTTGTGAATAAGTGTAAGAGAAATAATTGCTTATCAGTAGCATATAAATTCAGAATCAGGAATGATGGTTATTCCAAACAATCACAGGTTGTCTATCCATATGGCTTAAGATAGTGACATCTTTGCCTTCTGATTGTTCAGTATATACAAACTCTGTTTCATGCACAAACTTATTTAAGGTAAGGTATTACATTACCTTCAGGCTATGTATATAAGTTACATATGAAACATAAATGAATTTCATGTTTTGACTTAAGTCCCATCCCTAAGATATCTCATTATGTATGTGTAAATCTTCTAATATCCGAAACAAAATCCCAAACCCAAAACACCTCTATACCCAGGGTTAGGATTTCGACAGATCTCTTTGGAGGACACAGTTGAACCTGCAGCAATAGCCACAGCTTGTATAACTGCATGAACACCCATGAAAGTGAAATAGAAATCTTGTTCAAAGAGCTTATATTATGTGAAACGTACAAAGAAGACTTGGGCACAATTTTAGTACAGTCATCTGCATAAAATATGGGGAATCATCATTTTAGAGCTGGAAGGGATTTTCAAAATCATCTTTCCAAAGCCTTCATTTTGCATATGAAGAAAAATAGAGTGGTGGACTGGACTTTGTTTTGTTACTACGTAGAATATTTAATTTATAGATGCTCTAATGTATTGATCTTTTTCTTTTCTTTTTGCAATGTCCAATAAGGTATTTTACAGCCCAGAATTTTAATATTCTGGATCAGCATTACTTCATGATTTTATTTCTTTATCCTTAAACTTTTGTGTAAATCATAACACAGAAGATTAAGTAATGCTTTTCTCCGAATCACCACTGTTTAACTAACTTATTTCTATGCTGACTATAAATTCCATGGTATTTTTTCAATCTTTTTCTTTAATTTCTATTTTTTCCCCATGGATTCATTAATCCCTGAGTCAGATTCAGTTTAATTTCTGTGGTTTTACAATATGATATAATATATGACAAAGTAAATCTTTTCAAGCTTTCAGGCTCTCGAGTAGCTGAGACTCCTCCCATGTGTGAGGGCTCCACCCTCATGACCTAATCGCCTCCCAAAGGTCCTACCTCCTAATACTATCACATTAGGGGTTATAATTTCAACTTATGAATTTGAGGATGGGATAAAACACACAGTTCATTGCACTGGCTTTGTGGTCAGAAGGGGTTAGAAAAAGGTGAATTGGCAGGTGGGCTCACCACCCGCTTCTCTCCATGTCCTGCTTTGCTTCCATCTGTCAACATCTCCTAAAGAACTCCTCAGTCCTCATTCATAACCAGCATGATGCCCAGGCTCATGCACAGAGTAACAGTATCTGCAGAGTATCCTCACCTCAGTGGGAAAGCAGGTGAGAGAAGGAATGGGACCTACAGGCTCAGGCTACTGTATTTGTCTCAGTCTCTGATGAAGGTTCTTTAAAAACATTTAATATGTATCCTGACTATAGAAATAACACATGGACTTGGAAAAACATTACATCATAAAACTACATAGGAAATGAGATTCTTCCTTACTCTCCCTCTTCCCTGCCATAATCACCATTAACATCAATTTTGCATTTCATGTATGCACACACATGCAAGTGTATATACAATAACATAGTAATTTAAGAGTGTATTTACTGAATATGCAGTTGTATACTTTTTATTTAATAATATATTCATGTATCCCTGTCAAGTCATCTTATTCTTTTGGACAGTGATGCAGTATTCCACCCTTGCTGTGCAACCTAATTTATCTAAATCAATGTGGTATAAATGGATATTTAGTAGTTTATATGTTTTGCTTTTTTGTGGTTTTTTTTTTTGTGTGTGTGAAGTATTAGAAATGTCACTTTTTCTTCTTTGGATCTTAAACTCTTCACAAAGGTGAGAAAAATATAGAGACCACAGACATGTAACATATTCACCAATTAGTTTGGAAAACTAGGCCTATTTTAGGGTGCTAATTCAGAAGCATTTCAAAGCAAAACAGGCTCCTTTGTTTATTTTTGTTTGGAGAGAAGGGAATTCAAGTGTGTGGTTTTTGTGGGTGCAGTTTGTATATAATTGTTCCTTAAACAAATGTGTGGTATAAAATGCTATTTAAAGAATGCATCTCACTGTAAGGCACACTAAAAATAATCTTTATTTTTGTCTTCAAAGAAAAATACTAATCTGCACAATGCTATTTTAACTGAACATGTGAAAACATACACACAGCCCTCAGTCCCAGAAGTTGCAATTGCTTTGCCAGGTTTTTATACTGTGTTAGTAACAACTTTACATTTTTTTGGTCACTGCACCATTGCACATCATCAATTTTCATTTATTTTACTTAGTGGTGGACTGGTTCCAAATGGACTATGTTGCACATTTAAAATAATTAAAAGTTTCAAATTGCAAAAGAAAAATACTCTTCCCTCCACCTTGGAGTATGTCCTTTTCCTCCTTCATTTATCCCTCTAATACTGAAAAATAGTAAGCCAAAGAAGCGTTGCATATCTAACCTTCTCCCTTCAAACATCCAAGATGCAGCTTGTAAATATAATGGAGCCCCTGAGTGTGGCACCTAAACTCTTAGAACAGGCATTGAAACAACTAAACAAACTTAAATAATGTTTGCATTTTTGTGATTCTTTGAAAAGAGTATTTCATACTTGAAATGTGCCTGAGTACAGTTGTGCAGATGGCAAGCCAAGGTAAATGAAGAGAAGTGATGTGGACTGAGAAAGGGAATACCTCTTATCTGAGGACAGGGTTGTGTTGGACTATGCATTCGCTTCTGCAATGTATCTACTCCTCCTACATCCCTCCACTTCCCATCTTCATAAATAGCTCTTGTAGAGCACTGCACTCATGTTTATTTCTCCAATTTTAAGTGATGGAGATGCCAAGAGCTTCTAAGCACAGAGCTCAGTGGTAGCCATCTTGTAGGGAAGAAGAGCTTGAAGTTGGATTTAGTTTGCTGTTTACATAAGTTGGATTTACTTTGCTCTTTACATGAGAGTGAGAAAATATTGATTGTATCAAGGAATGCCCTTCCTCAACCTGTAATCCAGTAACGTCATTGCTTTGAGAATGTGAGGGAGCTAAGGAAATTTGCCCCCAAATATGACTCCTGGGTATAAAGAATATTTTGAATTAAAGACTATTCATGGTCAGGAAAGAGGCCTTTTCCCTGTCTACATAATGCCCTGAGTAACCTGATTGAGAATCAAATAGGGGGCTCGGCGCCTGTGGCTCAATTGGCTAAGGCGACAGCCACGTACACCTAAGGTGGCGGGTTCGTATCCCCAGCCTGGGCCCGCCAAACGGCAGTGATGACTGCAACCAAAAAATGGCCGGGCGTTGTGGCGGGCGCCTGTGGTCCCAGCTACTTGGGAGGCGGAGGCAGGAGACTTGCTTAAGCCCAGGAGTTGGAGGTTGCTATGAGCTGTGATGCCATGGCACTCTACCCAGGGGGAT
>CAUYQV010047812.1:0-33295 GCA_963574575.1 Galagoides demidoff
GCCCCCCCCCCCCCCCCCGCCCAGTTAATCAGCCCCTTTGGGTCATTCAGCCAAGTGTTCATCCATCCACTGTTTTACATTCTTTGTGAAATTAGGTATAAGAGAAATAAACAGATATAAATCTACCCATGTAACTGTCCCCTAGTTCATAATATTCCATCTTGTTCATAAAAATGTGACCATGAAGCTTTCTTCAAATCCCTCAAGGCAATCCACCATTGTCACAGGAACACTATCAAAGGAAGGGTCAATCTTTTGCTATGACATCCTGCCCGACCAATACTGCCTGTAGGTGGCTGCTTCCTATTCATAGGGCACACAAGCCATCTTTTCAACAGTCCTTTCCAGAATCACTATGTGAGTTTTTTGTGTTTCTCCACAGACCCTCCCAGCCTCTGATTTTTGCGACTTTGAACACTTGCCCATTTTCAAGCTTTTGATATCTTTTCTACTCCTCAGTTCAATGCTCTTACCCATGAATTCCCCAAGTTTCTTGGGATAAAATTTGGTTCAGAAGTCTTGGACATATAGTCGATCGACCCTCTGCATTGGCAGGTTCTGATACAAACAACCCCAGATCGAAAATATTAGGAAAATAACACAAATAAAAAATACTGTATAACAACTATTTACAGCACTTGCTTTGCATTAGGTATTTTAAGTAATCCAGAACTGATTGATTTAAAGTATGTAGAAGGGTGTGTGGAGGATATATGCAAGTACTATGCCATTTAAGACACTCAGGGACTTGAGCGTCTGGGGTTTGGAAAGCAGCTACACTCTGCACTGTGCCACAGTCGGAGATACTGTATCCTGGGAGTGGGTGGGAAGTTCTGGAAAAAGTCCCCTACAGATATTTTTTCTTTCTTTATTTCTTTCTTTTTTTTTTTTTTTTGACACAGAGTCTTATTTTGTTACCCTCAGTAGAGTGCAGTGGCATCACAGCTCACAGCAACCTCCAGCTCTTGGGCTTAGGTGATTCTCCTGCCTCAGCCTCCTGAGTAGCTGGGACTACAGGCACCTGCCACAATGCCTGGCTACCCTACAGATATTTTTTCAATCCTCACCTTTTTTATGAGACAGAATCTCACTTTGTTGACCTCAGTAGAGTGCTGTGGCATCATACCTCACAGCAACCTCAAACTCTTGGGTTCAAGTGCTTCCCTAGTAGATGGAACTACAGATGCCTACCACAACACCCAGCTATTCTTAGAGACAGGGTCTAGTTCTTGCTCAGTCTGGTCAGGAACTTCTGAGCATGAGCAATCCACCTCAGCTTCCCAGAGTGCTAGGATTTCAGGCATGAACCACTGTGCCCAGCCCTCCCTGAGAGATATTGAGGGATAACTATGTATTTAATGCAAATAGTGTTCCATTATAGTTCCTCACTCATCTTGGGCTAGAATTTTCTCTTACCCAGTGACAAATCTTGTAATTTCATAGACACTGGCCAATCACATACAACAGGACAGGACAGGAAAAAGGGGGACTCAGATCTACTTTCTGGGCAGGAGAGGAGCAGGTGAGCTAAAACCAGTCCGCATTGGGGTGTGTGTCACTGTCTAGCAAGATGGGTCAATTTATGACCCTTTTCTCTTTAGTTTTCACATTTCCCTATTATTAGGATGCACTAAGAATATATAGTAGAACCTCCTTCCATTGACCTAATTTTCATAGACCAGACATGCACCACATGTACATATCAGTACAGGTCTAGCTCCTTATGGTGACTGCCTCCATATGTTGACCAGTTTGCTACAGTCCCTGAGGGGTCAACTTACAGAGGTTCTACTATATTAACATTTACCTTTATCTATTGAATATCACATGTTTGAACCATTTTAATTTCTATGTTTTAAAACCTTCATATTATAAATAAGTGCACTCATGACACCCCCCCACACACAGAGAGTAGTAGCATATGTTAGAATAAACGACCATGTTTTTCTCCACACTTGCAGTTTCATCCATCTGTGGTCGGTTGAATGATTCCCTCCCCACCAAAGGTGTCTACATCCTAATCTTCAGAATGTGTGACTGGGACCTCCTATGATGGCAAAAGGGACTCTGCAGATGTGATTAAGTTAAGGACCTTTAGAAGGGAAGATGGGTCAGCATGATCTAGGGGGCCAAAAGAAATCAGAGGGTTCTTATGGGAGAGGCAGAAGACTGCAGAGAGCAGTAAGTAGGAGATGGTTCACAAAAAGCAAGAGAGCGTGATGCAAGCAAGTGCCGTGCACCAGGGAACGTAGGCGGCCTCCAGGAGCTGAAAAAGCCAGGAGACTCCTTCTCTTCTAAGCCTCCACAAGGGAGCATCCCTGCCAATGCCTTGGTTTTAACCCTGTAAGCCTCATGTCGGACTTTTTGACTTTCAGAACTATAAAAGAATACGTTTATGCTGGTCTAAAGCACCGAGTTTTTGGCAATTTGTTACAGCAGCAATAGGAAACAAATACACCATCCCTCAATGACCCCTCAAATATTCTGTATATTCAACTAATCAGAATTTAGCCACACACTATGGTCAAGGCCCTGGGCTCATTACTGAGGGAGGGACAAAACCAGAAAGGCACGGTCCTGGCCCTCAGGGAAGAAGTCCTGTAGCAGGGGAGGCAGACCCCAGACAGCTTGCTAAACAATGAGTGGTTTCTTCACTTGTGCTTATGACATGGAATTTCACCTGTGTTCTGAGGGTCAATAAAGGCTGGATCCCAGAAAATGAGTGGGAATTAGATAAAATGAGGGTAGGAAATGCTCTCTAGACAAAAGTGCTACCCACTCCCATGAAAGGGACTAGCATAGAGCTCCTCGACCTTCCCCCGCCACCTATCAACCAGACAAGCAGGAAGCCTTCACTGGACACCGAATCTGCCCTGATCTCAGACTTCCCAGCCTCTAGAACTGTGAGCAATAAGTTTCTGTTGTTTACAAGCCACCCAGTTTAGAGTATTTTGTTAGTGCAGCATAGGATAAGGCAGAAAGGACACAGGGACCAGGACAATGACATGGGAGGACAGTGATGTCACAGAATGGGAACTGTGCAGGGTGGGCCATTCAGGCCTTGCCGGACATGTTAAGATTTTAAAGTTTCACCCCAAGAGCAATGGAAGGCACTGAAGACTTTTGAGCAAGACAGTAGAAGGACAAGAAGGTCCTTCTACTGCGTTCTGAAAGTATCCCTCTGGCTCCTGGATGGAGGATGGGTTGATCCAGGGAGACAGTAGGAGCACACAGAGTACCGTGTGCAACAGCGGGGGCTTGGGCTGGGGAGTGGAGGGGAGCAGCAGGCAGGGAGAGGCTTGGGAGGTAGGGCAAGTGAGCCTTGCTGACTGGGGGTAAGCATGATGGGAGAAGGGCACCTGTGGGTCTGCTCTGAACAGCCAAGTGTGTGGGGAGCACCAGCAGGGGAGCCCCCTGGGGAGGAGGCAGCTGAGTTTGAGGTGTCCAGGAGCCACTGGAGTTGGGGTCTAGAGCTCACATGAGAGGTCTCAGCCAGGACTGTAATTTTGGGGGTCACTGCTATATAGGGGCGGACTGGATATAGTAGGGAAAGGTGTAAACTTAGAAGACATCACTGGTTCACCAGAGCTGCTTTCTCTGCACCAATCATACCCAGGCTGATATGCGAGGCAGTGATCGCCAGCCTTTGGTACCAGGGACTGGTTTCATGGAAAATGATTTTTCCATGGACTGGGGGTGGGAAGGATGGTTTCTGGGTGATTCAAGTACATTACTTCTCCCCCTCAGATCACCAGCCATTAGAGTCTCATAAGGAGCATGCAACCTAGATCCCTCCCCCCATTGCGAAGTTTACAGTGGGGTTCGTGCTCCTGTAGGAATCTGATCATCTACTGCTGCCACTGATCTGATGGGAGGCAGAGGTCAGGCGGTGATGCAAGTGGTGGGGAGTTGCTGTAAATACAGGTGAAGCTTCACTCACCTGCAGGCACCATTCACTTCCTGCTGTGCACCCAAGTTCCCATCAGGCCAAGGACAGGTACCACAAGCTGGGGCTTGGGGACCACAGTTGCAGGGTCCTCAACACAGGCAGCTTGAATGATACATATTTTCCTATGCATCTTACATCTTGTCCCTCCTATCAAAGTCAGATACTATCTTTTGATCTTTACCCCTGACATTGTTTAGAATGGTTCACGTTACACAGTCGATTCTCAGCGACTACTTGTCCAACCAAGTAAAGGCTTTACTGGAAGAAGCTGCGTAGGTGGGTCCTCATGGGTGTATTTAAAGCAAGTATCATGTCTTGCCTCTTTTGCAATGCAAAACATGTGATGCAAATTATAATGTATTCAAACAGCTTAAATCAACTTAAAAAATGCTTCTGTGTTTCTGTATATTCTACAGCTTCTGAATCAGACTTTCTGAAACATGGGTGGAGAGTCTCACTGCTTCCAGTATGCCGCTGATCCAGAGAGGCAGGGGAGACGGGGTGGTAGCCAAGTCATCTGGGACTGAATCCCAGCCCGAATAGAATTTGGTTTGTGGGTCTTTGTGCAAGTTCCTCACACTCTGTGCCTCATAGTTTTCTCCTATGTACAAAGGGGCTGATAGTAGCACCACTCTGATGGGACTCCTGTAAAGATTGCATGAGTTGTTCACGCCAATTGCTTGGAACACTGTTTGGCCCAGTGGTGTGATGTGTGTCATGGGCTGTGCCTCCCACTACACATAGGAGGTGTTCAGTGTTTTAGGGCACTGTGGGTTCTCGTTTCCTTTCCCTGTCTCTGCCACCCCAGTCCTGCACAGGGGAAGCAGCTGTTATTGACCATAGCTACTGATCATTAGTCCTGAGCACATGCTAAAACTTCACACACAATGAAACATTTCATTCTCACAGCAAATTCATGGGTACTGTTATTTCTGTTTTAGGGTAAACGAAATCGAGAATCAGACAAATTAAATGAACTGCTCAAAGCCAAGCAGATGTTAATTGGAAGGCTTAGGATTCAAACTGATGAACCTCACCAGAATGTCTCTTCTCTGAGGTAGTAAATAGTCATATTGAAGTGTGTACTGGGGTTTCCTGGCTATTTCTTGGAAATGCAGATTCCAAGCCCCTTATCTTCAGAGGCTGCCAGAGCCCAGACACTGGCCTTTATAAGCAAATCAATAGGCTCTCCTGGTCTCAGATTTGATTTAGTTATATGGTGGCCCACCAGGTGGTTCCAGAATCAAGCCCAGCGGAGCCCCCAGACCCAGAGCCAGCAGCCAGGTTGGGGATGCAGGGCTTCAAAGTCACTCTGGGGCCTTACTGGTTCATCACCTGGTCCTGGGGGTCTGGGGTGGGGTGCCCTGCAGCTCCCACCTACCCGAAGGTCTTGCTGCTGTACAGACCTCTGATTAGACACCACCACGAAACCACTTCTGAGATTCCTTCCAAGCCCCCTCTGCTCTTCCATGGACACTGCTAGGACTTGTCCTGGGCAGGCAAGTCTCTTGCTGCTCCGCCCTGGCTACCTGTGCTTCTTAGATACACCCCTGGCGTCCCTTGCCTCAGCCCGGATGACTCCTGTAGAGGCCTATGTACCTAAAAGGACCCCTTAGCGTGTGCTCTGCCCTTTTCCTTATTCTGCATTGCAATGGATGGAAGGGTTCTCCCACTCGTCTAATATGTAACATCTGCACGGTCAAAGGTCACTGTCCCTGCTTTGCATATTCAAGTGTCCTTTCCAAGAGCTTACTGTTTACCTTGCTTAGACATGTACTGCAAACAATGAATTAAAAAAGGAAAACTGCCTGCCATTTTGAATTTGGGATTCATTTATAAGGAGGAAAGTAGCTACAGAGTCTGCAGAAACCCTAGGAAACAGGAGGCTGAGCCAGGATGATGACCTTTTATAGAGACTGGGCAGCAGAGGCAGGGGGTGGTTATAGGGACTAAGTTCTGGTCTATCCATTTTTCTCCCTTGCAATTTTCAATCTGTAAGAGGAAGGCAGGAGCGGATTGCCAGGACCCTTCCACGCCATAAATACTTCTAAGCATGCTGGAGTCTCAGTCCATTTTGCAGCAAAGGCTTTGCTGCTCTGAGGGTCACTTTTGCCAGCAGCTGGGCTGCTCTCACCACAGAGACCTGAGGATAAAAGAGCAGAGAGGAAGCAGGTGGGCAAGCCCACAACAGCAAGGCTGTCCTGAAGACCAAGGGGTTGTGGGGTAGGGGTGGAATTTTCAGAAAGGGTCTTTGGACAGAGCAGTCCCAGGAGGCTGAGTCACAGGTATTCTCACCAGTGAAAAGAAAGTCAGAAGGAAAATGAAATCTCAGCAAAGACATCAGCCTTCACTGGAACTAGAAAATTTAAATGTAGCCTGATGAGAAGAAAGAGGTAGAGAAAGCAGCATCAAGGACTTTAATGTCTTATTTTTGGACAGGCCAGGTTGAGTTGGATGAGCAGGAGATGATGGGCAGATAGATGGACAGACACACACAGGGGAGGAAAAGACGCCAAGATGTTGGAAATCGCAGCCTGTGGAATCCTGCTCATCTTCCCTGAAGTGGGGAGGGCTTTTTACATGCAGCCATGTGTTAGATCTTGCTGTCTTGAGTCAAATGACTAGTGTCAAATGGGAAGCAGGCAAGAACCTTGTCTTTAAGTCTTTTTTTTAGGTAACGTCTCACTTTGTTGTCCTCGGTGGAGTGCTGTGGTGTCATAGCTCAAAGCAACCTCCAACTCTTGGGCTCAAATGATCCTCTTGCCTCAGCCTCCCAAGTAGCTGGGACTACAGGTGTCCGCCACAATGCTTAGCTATTTTTAGAGACAGGAGGTCTTACTCTAGCTCAGGCTGGTCTCCAACTTCTGAGCTCAGGCAATCTATCCACCTTGGACTCCCAGAGTGCTAGGATTATAGGTGCGAGCCACCACAACCGGCCTGTGTCTTTAAGTCTCATCTATGCATACCTGGCATATAGTAAGTACTCAATAAACATCATTTGAAGGGAAAATGTCTGTTTCCATCTTAATATTTAATATGTTGCTTTGTACACAGTATGATTAATTTATTTTTAATTGAATTTAGTATCGGTATCTACCTGCCTGGGATTTACATTTTTGGAGTAAGAGTTTGCCCTCCCAAATTTCTTTATAATTCAGTTCATGAAAATCTTTTGTCGGCTCAGCGCCTGTGGCTCAATCAGCTAAGGCACCAGCCATGTACACCTAAGGTGGTGGGTTCGAATCCCCAGCCCGGGTCCGCCAAACAATAATGATGGCTGCAACCAAAAAATAGCCGGGCGTTGTGGCGGGCGTCTGTGGTCCCAGCTGCTTGGGAGGCGGAGGCAGGAGACTCGCTTGAGCCCAGGAGTTGGAGGTTGCTATGAGCTGTGATGCCATGGCACTCTATCCAGTGGGATAGCTTGAGGCTCCGTCTCAAAAAAAAAAAAAACAAAACCTAACTGAGTGTGGTGGTATAAACCTACAGTCTAAACTACTTGGGAGGCTGAGGCAGGAGGATCACTTGAGCCCAGGAGTTCAGGCTGTAGTGATGATCATGCCGCTGCACTCTAGCCTGAGTGATAGAGACCCTGTCTCTAACTAAATAAATAAACATTGTTAAAAAGGCAAGAAATTTTTATTTTTCTTTATTTTCTATTATAACAGCAGCCTCACTCTGTTATCCTGGATAGAGTATTATTAATCATACTCACTATCACAGCTCACCACAACCTCAAACTCCTGGGCTCAAGCTATCTTTTTCCCTTAGCCTTCTGAATAGCTGAGACTACAGGGATGTGCCACCACACCTGGCTTATTTTTCCTATTTTTGGTAGAGACGGGGGTCTTGCTCTTTCTCAGGCTGATCTCAAACTCCTGACCTTAAGTGATCTACCTGCCTCGGCCTCCCAGAGTGCTAGGATTATAGGTGTGCATCACCATGCTCAGACAAGAAATAACATTTTTAATGTGCTGGAAAAAATAATTGCCAAACTAAAATTCTATAAAATTCTGTAGCAGAAATATTCTTCCAAAGTGAAGGTAAAATGAAGATATTTTTAGGAAAAATTTTTAAAAATGTGTGGTGTGATGGCTCAAGCCTGTAATCCTAGCACTCTGGGAGGCTGAGGTCGGTGGATTGCTTGAGCTCATGAGTTGAAGACCAGCCGGGCAAGGGTGAGATTCTGTCTTTACTAAAAATGAAAAACTGAGGCAAAAGGATCACTTAAGCCCAAGAGTTTGAGGTTGTGAGCTATGATGCCACAGCAGTCTACCAAGAGTGACAAAGTGAGACTCTTTAAAAAAAAAAAAAAAAGAATGCAGACAGTTGTTCAGGCACATTGTCATCAAGGATCACCATTAAAATAATATATAAGTGTATGATTAGTAAATAATAAAACAATAGTAAAGGAATGAACTAACAGGCTATTAGGTGGGGAGAATGTAATAATAAAAAATAATCCAAATAAAGGCAAGAAATAAGAGGGAAATTGGGGTGGCACCTGTGGCTCAAAGGAGTAAGGCCTTCGCCCCATATACCAGAGGTGGTGGGTTCAAACCTGGCCCCAGCTAAAAACTGCAAAAAAAAAAAAAAGAAGAAGAGGGAAAAGCAGCTAAAACAGGTGTCATACATAGAAAAGAACTCACATAGTAGCTATAAACTAAAATATATCAAGAAGTACATTAAATATAAGTGTACTAAATATTCTAAGAAAGGACTAAGACCAAATGAAAACAAAACCAATAAAATTAAGTTATTAATATATGTTGCTAGAAGAGATACATCTTAAATATAAGAATGCAGAGAGGTTGAAGGTAAAGGGATAGAAAAATAGATACCATGCATGTGATGGGACCCTAAGACCAGTCTCAGGCTTCATGTTTCACTAGCTACAGCACACTGGTGTACCATGAGAGGGTCTTAGGTGTGCCATAAACATTTTTAAAGATCATTAATTTTTTTTTTTTTTGTAGAGACAGAATCTCACTTTATTGCTCTCAGTAGAGTGCTGTGGCATCACACTGCTCACAGCAACCTCCAACTCCTGGGGATAGGTAATTCTCTTGCCTCAGCCTCCTGAGTAGCTGGGACTACAGGTGCCTGCCACAACGCCCGGCTATTTTTTGATGCAATTTCGCTGGGGCCGGGTTTAAACCTGCCACCCTTGGTATATGGGGCTGGCACCGTACCCACTGAGCCACAGGCACTGCCCAATTAAATTACTTTTAAACAAAATTCAAAGCACAGTAAATATATTCTTTTTTTACTCTTTTTTGATCAACATAATTTAAGTGTGCCATAGAATTTAACTACAAGTTCAAGTGTGCCATAAGATTAAAAAAAGTTGAAAAACACTGCACTAGAAGGACTCATAGAAATCAGAAGAGCTATCATACTCATGATCACAGTTTATTAAAGCAGAAGTTTACAGATTAAAATCAGCTAAGGGAAAAGGCATATCAACAAAGTCTAGGGGAAACCATACACAAGCTTCCATATGTCCCCTCCTAGTGAAGTTGCAGAATTTTTAATTCTCCCAGCAACGATTGTGGTAGTACATATGAAATACTGCCAACCAAGGAAGCTCACCTAAGTCTTGATATATAGGGTTTTTATGGGGGATCAGTCACATAGGCATGCATTGTCTGCATAATTGACCTTAAAGACTCAGTCTCCATCCCCAATGTCCAACTGATATAGTATAGCTTAGGACCTCAAGCATACAAAAGCAGGCATGCACCATAAGTCACATTATTAGAATAAGCTATCTGGTTGTGTAGGTTTTCTAGAACTGCCATAATAAAATGCCAAAGAGTAGGGGGCTTAAACAATAGAAATTCATTTTCTCAGTTATGGAGTTTAGAAGTCCAAGACCAAGTGCAACAGGGTAGCTCATAAGACCTCGCTCTTGGCTTACAGATGGTCACTTTCTTGTTGTGCCCTCACGTAGTCTTTCCTCTGTGTGTCTGTGTGTCCTAATCTCCTCTTCCTAAAAGGATATGCCAGATTGGATTAGAGTTCACCAGCCAGGCATCATGGCAGGTGCCTGTAGTCCCAGTCAGCCAGGAGGCTGAGGTAGGAGGATTGCTTGAGCCCAGGAGTACATACTGTATTGGTGGATTAGGAGACTATTGAAATCATTTCAATTCTCTGGAATCTGAGCTGTAGATTTAAAGCAATCCCCCCTCACTCACACACACACGCACACACACAATACCAGAAGTTATATGTGTGTGTAGGAATGACATGCTGGTTCTAAAATCTACTTGAGATTGCAAAGAACTAAGGATATGTAAGATAATTTGAAAAGTTGGAAGAGGAGCTAGAGAAGGAGGATGAATAACAACAAAGCTAAAGGACTTATCTTTGCCATGAAGCTACAGTAATTACCCAGTATAATAGCAGTCAAAGACAGACAAATAGACCAATGGAACTGAACAGAGACCAGAAACAGGCCTACACATGGCAAAGCTAACACTTTTTCATATAATGGGGAAAGAATGGTCTTTTATAATAATAATAGATTGATTGAATATAGAAAGAAAATCTCAATACCTACTTTACAGCCCAGGGCCACCCCTGATTCATAAGGATTATATAACTAAATCTGAAGGACAAACAATAAAGCTGTCAGGAAAACAATAAGAGACCATCCTTATGACCTTGGAAGTAGGTAGTAATTTCTTGAATATGATAGAAAAGGCATAGATGGCATTGAAGAAAAAGTTGATAAGTTTGATCACATTGAAATTAATAACTTATATTTGTGAAAAGACACCATTAATGACTGGATGTGGTGGCTCATGCCTGTAATCCTAGCACTCTGGAAGGCCAACATGGTGGATTGCCTGAGCTCATGGGTTTAAGACCAGCCTGACCAAGAGTGAGACCCTGTCTCTTAAAAAAAATATATAGCTGGGCATTGTGGTGGGTGCCTAGAATCCCAGCTACTTGGGAGACTGAGGCAAGAGAATCACTTGAGCCCAAGAGTTTGAAGTTGCCGTGAGCTATGATGCCATAGCACTCTACCGAGGGCAACATACTGAGATTCTATCTCAAAAAAAAAAGACACCATTAATAATGTTCAAGAAGTCGAAAAGTCAAGGCAGAGTGAGAAAAGATATTTGCATACATATTTCTGACAAAGGATACTATTTAGAATATATAAAGAAAATCTATAAATCAATAAGAAAATGACAACTCAATAGAAAAATGTGGGAAAAACATGAATTATATATCACAAAAAAGGGATGTCCAAAGAGCCCAAAAGTATATGAGGAGATGCTCACCTCATAAGCCCCTCATGAGTCATCAGGGAAATGAAAATGAAACCACAGAATAATACTCCTACCCACCCATCTGAATGACTAAAAATCTTACACTAGTTGTTGTTAGCAAGGCTGTTGAACAACCAAAGCTCGCCTGTTGTGCTCATGGGAATGTAATGTGGCACACTTTGAAGCACTTTGGCAGTATCCGTTAAAAAATGATACAGAAATTACACTCTTAGGTATTTGCTGAGCAGAAATGCATGCATATGTTCACCAGGACATGGCCAAGGATGCCCATAGTAGCGTTACAACAGCTCAGAACTGGAGACCACCCTAGTATCCATCAGTAGTAAAATGGAGGCATAAGTAGCTGTCTACAGACTATACAGCTTTGAAAAGCTGCTGCTGCTCATGCAGAAATATGTTTAAATATCACAAATATAACATTCAAGGGGGAAAAGGCCAGACACAAAAGAGACACTACTTTATTATCCCAATTATTTAACCCTCAAAACCAGGTCAAAGTACTCTATATTGGGAGAGGTCACAACAGTAGCTACCTCTGTGGGAGAGGGAGGATCTGAGGTATGCAGATATTGTTCTTTTTCTTTATTGGGTGCTAAGTGAAAGTGGGAATTTAGCGAGTGTGTATACTTGCGATTTATGCACTTTTCTGTGTTTAGAAATCATCATTAAAGTAATTATCCCTTTCACCCTTGCTCCATTCTGTTGCCCTCTCTTCCTCCTTTATGCCCTAACAAAGTTGCTTCCTTTTTTTGTTTGTTTTATTCTGAAGTAATCTCAAATTTACAGAAAAGTTGCCAAATAGTACAAAGAGCTCCTATATTTTTTAAGCCAAGTTCCCTAATTGTTAACATTACGTATACTACATTTACCTTATAAATCTCTCTCTATATATATATGTATATTAATATATTATTTTTGAATCATTTGATAACAAGTTAAAGACATCATTCTTCATTAACCCTTTATGCCCTTGTTCATAAACACAACTGACAAAATCAGAAACTTAGTCTTCATCCAGTATCATCATCTAATCCACAGCTGCCATTCAAAGTTTGCCTATTACCTTAGTAATGTCGAAATTGTGCAGAAGTAATGCTATGGCCTTTTCACAGCATTCATACCAGGAGCTCATAGTGCTGATTTTTCCCAGGGACTAGTGATGGTAACTTCTATCATATGGCTGAGATGGGGGTCTTCCGATCTCTCTACCTCTCTTAGTTTCATCCTGTAGTTCTTGAGCTTCCATCTGGTATCATTTTCTTTACTCTGGAGGATGTTCATACTTTGTACATACTTTGTACATACTTTGTTCATACTTTGTCTTTAATTCAACCTTACTTTTTAAAAATGGGTTTTCTCTTTTATTTATTTATTAAGTTAATGTGAGAGTCAAAACAATTAGGTTACACTATTTGCATTTGTTAGGTAGAGTCCCTCTTATAGTTGTGTCCTGTACCTAGGAGGTTTGCCATATACCCTTACATTGTGCCCATTAAGTGGGAGCTAATCCCTTCTTCTCTTCTCCAACCCCCTCTTCTCTTCCCTTCTCCCTCCTCTTTTGTTCCCCCTCCCCCCATCTTGAATTGAATTGAGTTTTTCTCTTATGTGAACGTGTATTAGATTGTCTGCTGGCTTCATAGTAGTACTGAGTACATTGGATATTTGCTTTTCCATTTGTGTGATACTTTACTATAAAGAATGTGTTTCAATTCCATCCAGGTTAACACAGAAGCTATAAAGTCACCATCTCTTTTATAGGATAGGATTCCACAGTATACATATACCACAGTTTGTTAATCCATTCCTGAGTTGATGAACATTTAGGTTGTTTTCACATCTTGGCAATTGTAAATTGAACTGCAATAGACAATCTAGTGCAAATATCTTTATGATAAAATGATTTTTTTTATTCAACTTTATTTTTAAGGACATTTTTATTGAATACAATATTTTTTGTTGGCAACTTTTTTTCTTTCATCACTTTGATGATGTTATTCAATTATTTTCTGGCCTCCATTGTTTATGGTGAGAAATCATTCATAGTTCCATGAATCATTCCTCTGTAAGTAGTGTGTTCTTTTCACCCTCTGACTACTTTTAGAATTTTTCTTAGGTTTTTAGAACTTTGTGTGTCTGAATGGCATTATTTTTATATTTATCCTGATGTGGGTTTGTTGAGAATATTGAATATATTAATTGTGTTTTTCATCAAATTTGGGGAATTTGGGCCATTATTTCTTCAAATATTTATTCTGCCTCAATTCCACACAAAGACTCCAATTACACATGTGTTAGACCATTTGAGACTAGTCTATAGTCTGTTCATTTTCTTTTAGTCTTTTTCCTCTGTGATATTCCAATTAATTTCCAATGATCTGCTTCATGTTTACTGACTCTTCCACTATCTCCAACCTGCTGGTAAACCTTCCAATGAATTTAAAAATTCAATTATTATACTTTTTGGTATTAAAATTCACATGTGAATATATATATTTTCATATGTATTCCATTTGGGGGCTGAGATTTCCTATAAATTCACTGATTAGGACCATATCTTCCTTTAATTATTTGAACATATTCACAATAGTTATTTTAAAGTCTGCTAAATCTAACATCTGGTTCATTTTAGGTCTAGTTTCTGTTTCTATAGACTGCTTTATCCTTGCCTGGGTGTCACACTTTCCTGTTTTCTTGTATACCTAGTGCTTTTTTGAAAAAATTGAATACTGTAAAGTGTGGCTAATATGTTGTAAAACTCAAGATTCTGTTACCTTCCTCTGAAGAATGTTGATTCTTATTTTAGTAGACAGTTCAATCATTGGCAGATGACCTTGAACTTGCTTAGGTGGGTTTTGTATTTTGTTACTGCATATCTATGGAAAGATCCAAGATGTTCCCCAAGATCTACTACTTTGGCATGACTCAATCCTGCCCTGTACTGTGTGCAGTCTTATTGTCAGTGAAGGACTCGCAGGGCTCCCAGGGTGGAGTCCCGGGGACAGCTGCCTGAGTGGCTCCCACTTCTCTGATGCCATGCTCCACACATGCCTGCTGCTTTCTACCATCCCTCACTCTCAACTTCACCTCTTCAGCTCTGGACCTCTGTGCTCTGCACAGACCACTGCACTCTGTGCCATGGTGATAAAATTATCCATGGGAAAGTATGGAGCAATTGTGGGGTTCGCCTCATAGGTTTCTCTTCTCTTAGGGATCCAAGTTGTGAACTGCCTGTTTTCCTTTGCCTAAACAATTGCTTCATATATGTCGTCCAGATTTATGATTGTTTATGACAGTAGGGCTAGTCTGGTGTCAGCTAATCCATAATGTCTAGAACTGGAAATCACAAGTAATATTTTTTCAAGATAAGATCTTGCTATATTGCCCAGGCTGACCTGTATGTAACTCCTGGCCTCAGGTGATCCTCCTGCCTCAGCCTCCTGAGTTGCTGGGTTTACAGGTATGATCCAATGTGGCCAGTTCACAAGTAATTTCTTATGTGGGAGGTGACACTTGTCTCCACATCTTGATCCCCCAAGACTCTCATTGACCTACTATAGCCCAGCACTGCATTTCTCCTCCTGGACACATCTTGGCCCAGCTTCCATGATGCTCTTCTCTCCTAGCTTGCACACCCTGCTGCTTAGTCCTCCTTGGTCTCTTTGAACACCCCTTCCTCAGACCATCTCCTTTATGCTGCATCCCCTGGAGACCTGCATGGACACTTTTCTCTCTTCCTGGTGACATTCACTAGGCTGCAGCTTATCCTTTCTTCTATCAATTCCCCAGTCGATGCCTTCTATTTGTCTCTGTATTTGGGTATCCAGACACTATTTCCACCTGACACTGCAGGTGATGAACATTTACACTTCTTCAGTAGGATTTGGTATCTTTATCCCAAACCTGTTCCTCTTCATTTTCCCTCTGTCCTGCCACCCATATGCAAAAACAGGAGTGTGCATGTAGCCCTGGTCCCCCCACTATCTATATCTCACTTACAGTGGGCCTCAAGTCCAGATTCTGAGATCCTACGTCAAAGGGATAGGATCTCCCCTTTCATCCTCTACCAATAAGCGGTAGCTGCCATTAACACAGGTAGTAGCCACCAAGGTGAGGCTGCTGTGTTTATTGTTTCTAGGATGTGGTAGAACAGAAGCTGCATCTGGCCCCTGTAGTTTTTCTCTAGGGGCAGAGTCAGTGTAGGGGAGTGAGGAGGTGAGGAGTGTTCAGGAGCTCCCTTGGATCTGAACCATGGCCGGCATCCCCCCAGAGACAATCCTGAGGTTCCGGAAGCCCTGGGTGAGAGCCACTGCACCAGAAATCTGACTGTGTGGGAGGTGGCTGTTGACCGTTGTCCCCTAGGCCCCGGGAGCTGTGGTGGCTTGAGGGTACCTCAGCCTAGAGGCTGACCTGTAATTGGGGCTACTTCAGGTCTACCTGCCTGTCATGCAGCTGGCCATAGTGAGAATTTGGGCCAGCCAAGGCCTCTGCTGAAGTCCTCCCTCTGGGTGTGTGCAGGATGTCTGGCCAGGCCAGGGACTGAAGAGCATTCAGAGAGGAGCCCCAACCTGGATGCAGCACCAGATGGGTCATTTGTTGTTGCTGCCTTGGGGGGGGGGGTCCCCTCTTCTTGTGATCATCCTGTATCAGAGTCTCTAAGCTCTGGTGGCCTCCCAGCCTGGGAATGAAGAGGTAGGGGTAGCCTTGCCCCAAGCTTCTTTGGAGACTACCAAGAAAGAACGATGCAGGCAGGAGCCAGGCAGGAGCCATGCCATTCTGGGCCTTAGGCTCTATCCACTGCCCCATCCTCCATCTACTGGCTCTGCCAAGGTTACAGGGACTCTTGAGGTAAAGGGGGTACCCAGGAATTGTGTAATGAGTGTCAGAGTGGAAGACCTTGAACTTGAGGTGAGTGCATCTCCAAGAAAATGTTGAGAGGGTGGTGCCTGCTTCAGAGTCAGCTGAGTGGAATCCCTGAAGGGCAGAGTGAGAACACAGGACAATCCAAAGGAAGAAAACACAGATTTTTTTTTTTTTTTTGGTTGAGATAGGATCTTATTCTGTCGCCCAGGCTAGAGTGCAGTGGTATCATCATAGTTCACTATAACCTTGAATTCCTGGGCTCAAGCAATCCTCCTGCTTCAGCTTCCCAAGTAGCTGGGACTACAGTATATGTCCCCACCACACTAAGCTGATTTTTAAATTTTTTTGTAGAGATATTTCCCAAGCTGGTCTTGAACTATAAGCCTCAAGTGATCCTCTTCCTTGGTGTCTCAAAGTGATGGTATTATGGGCATGAGCCACTGTGCCTGGCCAAGAAAATGCAGTTTTAAAACATGTTCCCACCCACTCCTGACTCTATACTACCCACACCAACATTTTTGGTGGGGGAGGTGGAAGAACTCAGAGGGGAGAAATTATCTCTACTGGGGGAAGTGCCCTTGATCTTCATGTTCTGTTTCTGTCCTTATGAACCTGGGCAATTAGAACAAAGTGGGCTTTGCAGGTATTTTTTCTTGCAATCCCTATTCCTGACCAGGACCTGGGGTGGAGGCTGGCATCTGGGCACAAAGCTGGCAACATAGGCCCTAGATCCCAGCCAACCTCCTCCCTGCTCCCTTGCTGCTGTTTGTCTTCAGGCAAGTTACTTAACCTCTCAGGGCCCTGGTGTCCTCATTTGCAAAGAGCTGGTGGTAATAACATGTCTGGCACAAAGGAAGCACTCAAGAAATGCTGGCTCTGACTGTAATTGCTTTGGCTATTTTCTGCTTGCTTTTGCCTGACACCTGTAAGTATGTCCATGCGTGTAGCTTTCCATAATTACGGTGGCTGTGTACAAACTACGTTATATTTGGCGTCCCCCACGCATGAGGCTCTTATATCCACAGAGTTTTCTCCCTTCCCACTTGTCACGTGGCCCCACATCTCCATCCACTGGCTTCTTTGTTTCTGCCAGGCCAATCCCCTGTGGGGGGCGATTTGGGTTGTTTCCAGTTTTTCAGCTATAAATAGCACTGCTGTGCATATCTTTATTACAAATTCCTTCTTGCCTCTGAAACCCTGAATAACTGAGCCTACAGGGCATCCAGTACCCGGTGCGAGCTACCTTACAAAACCCTCTGCGTTTCCTGGCCTATTCCACCTGTGCCACGCTGTGCCCTGTGCGTCAAAACCTGCATGGTCCTTGTTTTCAGCTGCTGGGGTGGCTGGATGGCAGGGTGGAGGGGCCACTTCCACCCTGGCTCTTCTGTAACCCCAGGATTGAAAACAGGAACACATAGATGCTTGACACCATTCAAGTTCATGGGCATAGAACCAACCAAAAAAATTACAGGGAAAAAAGCCCTGCCAGCGTTTTCTAACGTGCTATGCCCTTAAACTTAAAAAGATGTGCACCTGGGTGGAGTGAGGTGGTGGCCCTCTCCTGGTGGTGGAGAGGCACAGTGGTTTCCCTTGTTTACAAGCTTCATTCTATAGTTTCCATAGTTTGTCATTTATATTTCCTGCTGAGTGGATTTATTTGGCTTTCCTTCAGTTATTCTTTTTAATTTTCTTGCAGTGATTCTCACTTTTGTACAATTTTTTTGTGTGTGTGAGTTCCTTTGTCTCCTAATACTTGGTCTATTGCTAAAACTGTTCCATGTGACTGAACAAAAGTGTATCCTCCATATGGGATGTCAGTATTGGTGAATATTTCATGTACTTTTAAGTTGAGGTATAATTTACACACATAATTACATGAAACTTACATGTAAATTATATTTACATAAAATGCTCTTGATTTTATGGGTACAGTATGTTAAGTTTTTGACAAATATATACGCTTGTGTAACTACAAAAAAAAAAAATACAGAACATTTCTAACATCCCACAAAGTCCCCTTGAGCCCCTTGAAATCAATCCCAGCACCAACCCAACTCTCTGCGAGACAGTTACTTTTCTGAATTCTTGACCACAGATTAGTTCTAGAATTTTGTAGAAATGGAATTATGCAGTATGTATTCTTTGTGTCTGGCTTTTTTTGTTCAGCTTTCTGTCTGAGAGACTCATCCTTGTTGTTAAGTGTATCAGCTGTTATTTTTTATTTATATACATCAATTTGTTTACCTACAGTTCTGCTTATGGATGTTTACATTATTTCCAGTTTCAGCTACTGTGAATAGACCCACTATAAATGCCTGTGTAAAAGTTTCTTTCTTTTTCCCCCTCACATATGTTTTTATTTCTTTTGGGTGAATACCTGAAAGGGATTAGCAGATTATAGGAAAGGTATTTGTTTAGCTTTATAAAAAATAGCCAAATAGTTCTTCAAAGTGGCTGTCCTATGTGTGTGCATATTATCTTTGTATTATGTTTTGTGTCTGTCAACAATAGTAAATCCTAGCAGCCATCAGATGTTAGCACCTATCACAAAGTAGAACTGGAAACCAATGCCTTATGCTCCATGGACTTTGGTTCTTCAGCAGTGATGACCACAGAATGAGTAGGGCATTGCACAGACAAGGTGGCAGAGACCACACTTGTCCCTGGCACCATTTTCCATTTGTTCCGCCGTAGACACCCCACATCCCCACCTCCCTTACAGCTAAATTAACTCTTGCGATTTGGCTGTCAGTGGGGCCATATGGCAGAAAGCTGACTAGTACCTGCCATCTAGCCTCTCTTTCTCTATGCTGGGGACACAAATGTGATGACTGGATCTTCACATGGAAGCACCAGGAAGACAACCAATTCCAGATGCCAGAGGAGAAAGCTAGGGGCAGCTTTGTTCCTGAGAGATGCACAACCACCAAAGTGCTACCTCTGTACTTAGGGAAAGGAATGACTCCTGCCTTGTATAAGCCCCAGTGGTGAGCACAGAGGTCTGTGTCTGCGCTGGGAACTTTAGGCTGACAGCCAGTCCTCTTGCTTTAGCAACTGCAGTTGGAGGCCACACAGGGTAGAATGGGAGGAGCCTGATACAGGGTCTTCTGACCCATGCTAGGAGGGTCAGAAGCTAGGAGCCCCTCCCTGGCCATTTGGGATCTGCTCCTGTCAGCCTAAGCACTCACAGCTGATAAAGGTTCCTGTTTTGGGGGATGAGATGGGACACCGTCCAGCCTTCTGGGGCCAGGGCCAAGGAGGAGTCAGACAAGAAGGGTCTGGGGGCCAGGGAGGCCCAGGGGTATTCCAGGGAACCCTAGCCAGCCAGAGACCTGAAAAGCATGCAGTCAGGTGGCACCAAGCCCTAGCCCAGGAGTGGGCTGCTGTCATTTCCCTCCATTTGCCCAAGTTTGTGTTGTCTCCCAGACAGGTGCTGGTGCCCACCTTATGCTTGTATTCCTAGTGAGAAGGAAGGAAGTCTGGGGAGTTCCCTCCCAGTGTCCTTGGTGGAGCTTCACCCATGGCCCAGGAGCTTACTGATTAGCTTTATCACTGTGCTTGTTAATCATCAAGGTGGCTTAAAATCCCTTGGAGGACTCAGGTGCCAAACAGAACCTGCAGATGAACTAACTGTTGACAAAATACCTTCACTGCCTCTCTCTTCCCCACCTTCTCCATTCCTTAAAGATATCAGCTTGATCCAGCCCCTGGGCCCCTTCTGCCAACACCTATCCCCTCACCCTCTCAAGCCTGGTTTCTCTTTGTCGTTCAGACTTCGGCTTAGATGTCACCTCCTCAGAAGGCCTTCCATGGACTCATCTCTGAAGTTGCTACCCTGTCACTCTCCAGAAGATCACCTGGCTTTAAATATACAAATAAAAACCCATCTCTACTCCATGTTTCTTGTTTGCTTATTGTCTGGTCTTGGGTGTCAGTTCTACAGAGGCAGCATCCTTATCTATCTTGTTCCCTGATGTGACTTGAGGCCTGAGCAGAGTACACCATAGCTGCACAAAGAATGCCTGTGGCCACCCTTGAGCAGAACATAGTGGTGAAAGGCGCTAACTATAAGGTCAGGAAGACCTGGGTGCCACTACTGGATTAGCTGTGTGACCTGAGGCCAGCTAGAGTCTGTCTGTGTCTCAGTTTCCACATTTGTAAAAGGGAGGTAATGACAGTGTGATCATGAGGTTTATATGAAGTGGTGGAAGTTGGACCTTTAGAATGGTTTCTGGCATGTGGTGAATGCATTGTAAGTTGTATGGGTGGCTTTCATCACCACCATCACCATCATCACCATCACCCTCATCACCACCATCACCATCATTAATACCATCACCATCAACACTGTCATCCTCACCACCATCACTACCACCATCACCTGGCTTCTCTCTGTCATTCAGACTTCTGCTGTCACTTCCTTCATATGCTTGCCACAATGTCCTGGATAGGCTGCCATGTTGTGGGCCAGGTGATTGAGACTGCATGAAGCAGTGTCTTCCTGCTCTGGGACCCAGAGCTAGCTCTCCTGGGCAGATGGCTGAGCCTAGGAGAGGAGGTACAGTGACATCCTCCCACATGACAACAGTCACTGGAGGTGAGCGGGATAGGGCAGGCATGGCTTTCTTTGGGAGAATGAGCCCCATGTGCAGCACTTTTGGCTCTGCAGATGTGATGCTTGTTGCCATGGTGACTGTCCTAACAATAACCTCCCAGAACTAATATTCCCCATACCCGCCCCAGCTGCCACCTGGGAGGGAGAGCCCTCCTCGATTACGAAAGCAAGCTAGAAAGGACAAGGTGGGAAGTGGAGATGGCACAGGGGCGGGGTGGAGGGAATGGAGAAGGGCCCTTCCTGAAGGTGGGGGAAAGAAGAGGGGGAAGTCTGGGCCTTCTGACCAGAGCCCAGGCCAGATGAGAGGGCTTCTGGGGCCTGGGATCAGAAAGTCATCCTTGGAAGACATTCACCCTTCTTGCCTTTTCCCCCTGCTAGGGAGGAGCACTCTGGGTCTGGAGGTGAGGAGTGGGCTATTCTGTGAGTGGGCTATCCCTCAGCCCATCTGGGCTCAGCCTTCCCCCCTGTCTGGTGCCCAGTCAGCTGTTCCTCCTGTCCTCCCATGGCTGTACCACAGCACATGCTTATGCTTTAGCTCAGAGAAGGGGCTGCCCTGGGTTCCCAGGGCCAATAGGAGAACAGGGGTGTTGGCGAGGCACAAGACACAGTGGGCCTCAAGTTGTGCCACTTAGTGACCCCCAAACTTGTGGGGGGCCCTAGCCAACCTCCAAACCTTTTGAAAGGTGACCTCACAAAAGACTACGAAGATGGCTGCTATGTCCCCCTGCACAGGGGCTAGAGGATGCCTTGTGAGTATGTGTATGTTTTATGGATGTGTCTGTGTGTATATGTGTGTATGTATGTATTTGCATGTGTGTGTTTGAGTGCATGAAAAGGCAAGGAAGCTTTATGGGGTAGTGGACTGTGAGTCCCAGCCATTCTTGACTGTGTGACCGTGGGTAAGTTACCTTAGCTCTCTGTCTGTTGTCCCATCTAGCTAAATGGGGATAATGAGAGATATGTCTTACAGGACTGAGAGCTAAACCAGATAATGCATGTAACATGCACGTAAGTATCATCAATGTTAGTTGTAATGAGGATGCCAACATCACTTTATATCTCCTGGACATGCTAGTAGAAGTGTGTTTGACTTCACAGTAGCTTTGAAAGAGTCTGACTTACAGAGGGGTGTGATTTTGTTTTGTTTTGTTTGTTCTGTTGCTTGTATTCTACTGTGTGGTCGGTCCCACCTCTTCTTTCTCAGCTCAAAAAGGCAAGGATGCAGATGCTCCCAGCAGGTGCTGGGAGAGGCTCCTATGGGGTTAAACACAACCTCAAGAACAAATGTCCAGCCCTTCCCTGGGGCCACCCCAGTCTGTCTGTTAGGATGGCCCTCAGCTCACTGTGCTCAACCCTGGCACTGAGGCATGGATGGCATTGCCCTTCCTCCCTTTCTGCTGAAGTCAAGGCCATGTTACCTCTGCCTCCTCAGCACAGGACTTCCCCATGGAACCCAGCACTTGCCTTTAGCCATAGAGTTTCTCAACCTCTAGCCTGCTCCCACATGCAAATAGGTTTCACACAAAGCAAGAATTTGTTGCCACTGGGCTTACTGATCACCCAAATGTCTGTGCCAAAGGGATCCTGGCCTGGAGGGCACCGGTGGCCCCCACTCCAGAATCTCTTCATCTGCTTCTTCATCCAGGTGAAGTTTATTGTAGCTTCTGGGGCTAGCCCTGGGCTGCCCTTGGGGTGAAAGAGATGAGAAGGACAGGTCTAGACTCTGTCCTGGGGTGGAGGGGTGGAGGGGTGGAGCAGTAAGCAGGTCATGTCAGGGTAGCAGTGTGACCCAAATCCAGAGCTGGCTCCCTCCTCAGAGCCTCCCCAGGATGGCCCTGTCCAAGGAGTGTGGGGGTGCTGGAGCTGGAGGTGGGGGGTCTCAGGTCCTGGTTCTGGATGGCAGCCCTGATGGCAACCCTCACGGAAGGCTCTTTTATGGGAAACCAGGTCAGCCTTGCCTCCGTGCTCTCTCCTCCTTGGCCTCCAGGACCACTTTCAAGAGGGACTTGGAGTGGATAGACGCTCTTCCTCTAGGCCAGAGCAAGGGGAAGGCTGAGGGATCAGGCCTGGAGAGGGGAAGTGTGTTCCCCTATTTGGGCAGGGTGGCTATGAGCTCTCAGGCCCCCAGAGGAGGCCTATGGAGCAGCCCCATTCTCCCCACCCCAGGGCCTCTCAGTCTGAATGCCAAATGCTCCCTCCTGGGAGCAGTGTGATGAAAACACTGGGAACTCCATTCTAATCACCTAGTGACCAGTCCTTGAAAGACAGAGGGAAGGAAGGGTTGGGACCATGGGGAGGGAGCAGCCCCAGCTTCTCACTCACCCTAGTGTCCCACTGTGCATTCCAGGACTCCTGGGAAGCTCTGCCAGAACAGGTGGACCGGCTGTGCCCTGTGTAGGGTGATGGAGACAGGACAGGAGGGATCTGGCAGCATTTCCTTCCCAGAAAGTGAGATCTGGGTCTTGTGTAGGGTGGCCCAGGAGCTCCTGGCATCTCATGTGGGCCCCAGTTCCCTCCTGCTGTCTGAAGGCTGTGGGCCTTCAGGGAAGAGACTAGACTGGGTTCATTGTTAGTTTTCTGTGTGCGTGGGAGCAGGGGCACAGCAAGCAGAATTGCTGGCTCAGGTGGCCTGCCTGTGCAGGGAGCGAGTGGGTGCAGGCGCGGGTGTCGGGTGCGGGAGAGGGCGCGGGTGTGGGTATGTGCAAAGTGCGGGAGCACGCGGGCGTGGGTGCAGGTGCAGGTGTGGACGTGTTGGGTGCCGGGCACGTATGTGGGTGCGGGTGTGTGCACAAGGCGCGGGTGCGGGCACAGGAGCAGCGTGTGCAGGGTGCGGGTGAAGCGCGTGCAGGGGGCGGCGGGCGGGGCAGGCGCGGCGGCGGCGGCGGTGACAGTGGCGCCCGCGCCTCCCCGCGCGTAGGTGTGCGGCGCGCTCCTGGCGGGGACGGAGCGAGCAGATCTCGCGTGCGCTCGCCGCCTGGCGCAGCCCAGCCCGGCCCCCGCCCGGCGCCGCGAGCCGAGGTGTCTCCCGCGCCCGCGCCCGTGTCGCCGCCGTGCCCGCGAGCGGGAGCCGAAGTCGCCGCCGCCCGAGCGCAGCCGAGCGCACGCCGAGCCCGTCCGCCGCCGCCATGGCCACCACGGTGACCTGCACTCGTTTCACCGACGAGTACCAGCTCTACGAGGATATTGGCAAGTAAGAGCCGCGGCGCGCGGAGGCTGGGCCGGGGACCTCAGAGGGCCTGGACCTCGAGGAGCCTGGACCCTTGGTGCCTCCAGCTCCGGGCGCAGTGCGGCCCCGCGCGCCGCGGGCTCCTCTGGGCTCCGGGCCCGAGCGCACGGCCCGCGCGGTCCCGACCCCCGAGCCCCGGGCCCGGGGCCTGGCCACCGGACCTCAGCGCGCGCAGCCCTGCCCAACGCGGCTGTCCGGCCGGGGCCCGGGACTCCGGGCTCGCGACTCCGCGCGGCGGGGGCGGCAGCAGGTGTCCCCAGAGCGCCCGGCAGACGTGACGCATTTGGCGGCGGGGAGGTCAGAGAGGAGGGGCTCGCGGGGGAGGCCTCCGGGCCTGGAGCGCCAGGAAGGGTCAGCCGCAGCCCTAGAGGGTCGTCTCCCGCGTGGGCGCGCTGTCCCCACCCCCATCCGAGCGGCGGCGGCGGGGGTGGTGGAACCTGCTAGGCGCTTGCTCCTGCGCGTGGCCCCATCCGCGCGGGGGGTGCCAGCGTGGGAGAAGTCTCTGCCATGGGTCCTCTGAGGAATCTCGGTTCCGAAGGATTTCCCCCCAGATTTTTCTGGAAACAGGAATTGGGGGGCGAGGGGAGGGAGAGGTCAGGGAGCTTGATCAGGTCATCAGGATGGGGATGAGGGGTAGAGAAGAAGCCTCACTGGCTTCTGACTTAAGGGTCACTGAGTCCACTGGGAGCTGGATTTGGAAGGTTGGTTGTGTGGGGAGCTCTCTGGCTAGGGCTCTGAAGGTTTGCTGCAGGTAGGGCCTCACGGGGAACAGGTGCCGGGGCGCTTAGACTCTGCTGAGCCGCATGAGCAATGTGGGGCGAAGCCTGGTTTTGGGGCCCCAGACTCGCTTTGCCTTGGAGTCAGAGACCAGGAACCAACCCCTCGGGGGCCTTCTGTCTGGCCTGGGGTCTCCCCTACGTCAGTCAGCCTGGCTGCACTTGGCATCCTTTGGACTGGCTTCAGAACTCCTGAGTCTCTCTAGTCTGGCTGGGCCAGAGCCCCATCTTCTCCCTCCTCCTGGTTCTTCCTGATCCTCTCCATCCTCCCCCACCCTCCTCCATCCCTCCTGCGTGGTGGGGGCGCTGGCGAGATTTCCTGTTACACACCCCGCGGCAGATCCTTTTCTTCCTTTACTAAATAAGCGTCTGGTGAAACCTTGCAGTGGGCGAGGGACGCTGATCATTGATAATTGTAGAGTGCCAGGCTGGAGGAGTGCGGGGGCGTGTTCATCCCCACTTCTCCCTTCACGTGGGGAAGATTCGGGTTGAGGAGCAGGGAGCTGAGCAGAGTAGAAGCTAGTGCTGGATAGCTCAGGGTAGAGGGGTAAGGCTGGCCCAGGGGACTCTTTGGTGGGGGGATGGATGGGTGGGCCCAGTACCCATTCACAAGGGACTGTGTGTACCTCCCTGTGGACTTTGGGGACACAGGCCTTGAAGATATTTCCAGGGACTGGCTGGGGCTGGAAGCTTGTGAGGAAGAGGGTAAAGGACCGAGGGTCCTCAGATGGTGGTGAGATAAGCTTCTATGTAGACAGGAGGCCTAAGGTTGTACCCTGGCAGGGGTGGCTGGCTCCTCAGCTCTCAGACCCTCAGATGAGCAGGTCTGTCCTGCTGTGCTCCAGAGGTATGTCCTGGCTACTGTTGAGACAGGTTCTCTGAGGAACAGGTCAGCAGTGGGAAGCCACTTCTTCCTAGGGGATCTTCTTGTCATCTTTTCTGCTTGTGCCCAAGAACACACCGAACCTTACGCTAGGCAACCCTGGCCTCCTTCAAAGAAACCTCTTTCAAGACCATCCCATATACCTCCCAGTTTCCGCAACCTGCAGCTCACTTGCCCATTTCCTGCTTTACTTTAGTGTGAGCCTCACTGTGTCCACAGCAGAGTCAGGATGGCCCTGCAGCCCCATCCTCCAGCTCCTTTGGTGACTGGTTTTCCGAGTGGCTGCCACTTACACTGGGGAATGGAGTTCTTTGGGGCTGCCTTCCCAAGGCTGAGAGGGGCAGTGCCTGCAGTGGAGGCTGGGTGAGGCTGAGACTTCTGGACTCCTCCTCTAAAGGCAAGAGCATGAGTTGCCACCAGAACAGAGCAAGTGTAGCCTTGGAGGCACCAACAGCCATTTGCATGTGCTGTAAGCAATAAAGCCTGATGTCCAGGGGAGCGCTGTGACCTGGGACACATAGGATGGCCTCCTAGCCAGGAGCAGTCAGCTCAGCCCAGCACACTTTTGTGGATCCCTGCTAGACACCAGGCCCTGGAGGCTGCCAGGGACCTGACACTGCCCTTTTAGGGTGGTTCTGGGCTAGAGAGAGGACTAAGTGCCTTGGGGTGTAGCTGTGCTGTGAGTGGGACAGCTGGGAGGGTGAGGCAGGGCACCCAAGGGGGATGTCTGAGGTGAGAGTTGAGCTGTGGGAGTTTAGCCCATTCACAGGGCTAGGGTCTCTCAGTGACCATGTTGGCTGGTTGTTGACAGTGCCTGCCTGGGCCACAGTTGGTGTTGCTTCCAGGCCCCAGGTGGACACGTCCAAGTTTATTTAAAGCTGCAGCCCCTGGCATTCAGTCAGGTGATGGTGAGCTCCCTGCTCAAAGGAAGGGCAGGCCTACAGCTGCTCATGTGTGTCTCGGCCACTGGCCATCCACCTCCCCTGCCCTATCCCTCTTTGCTGTCCCTGCTCCCAGGTCTACCCCAGCTGCCTGGGCACCGGGGTCAGCTGGCGAAGAGGAGCTACTTTCTGGGCCCTGCCCCACCCAGCTCCATGGATTGTACCTTTCCTTGCCCAGCCTGACAGACCTCAGGGACATTAGCCTGGTGGCCAATGTCCTAGGATGCAGAGCCACCTTGAGCCTGGGGGACGTGGAAGCAGGTACAGAGCACAGCAGGGAAGCCTTCAGCCTGGCCTGGACTAGCCAGCTGTGTGGTTTTTATTTTATACTGGATAGATTTTAACAATCTAAGAAAATACCAGGAGTAATAAAATGAATACCAGTGTGTTCTCTACTCAGAAGTGAAAATTGTTAATCTTTTGTCATTTTGACTTTAAATCCTTTTTTTAAATTATAAGGAATAAAGCATTACAAATAAATATTAAATAACCCATTTTCCTCCAACTACTGCATTTGCATTTTTACTCCTGGACTCTTTTTGGCACATTTACATACACATATAAGTATCCATAACTAATATATAGGATTCTTTTGTGCTTTCTTTTAAACTTATGTAGAAAACCTGGCACTTGTATTTCTCTCTGAACGTAGTCTCGTTGATGTACTTGATTGTGGGCTGCTGCCTGTGCTCCATAGTAGGAATACCACATCTACCTGCTACAAATCTAGGTTGTCTCCAGTGCCTGGTCTCTCCCAGGACACGGTGCCCCTCACCATGTGTGTGTCTGCCAGCGAGGGTGTGAGGGTTTCTCTGGGCTACATCCCTGGCATTGCATGCCTTGTCTCAGTGGATACCACCACACTTCCTGTTGTGTCCACTCCCACCAGTAGGGATGGGGCCCTCCATTCTGGTGCTGCTGTCCCTTGGCATTGGCAGGTTGTAATTGTTGACAGTTTTCTATTTACATGTGTGAATCTTCTACTTTTGGGGAGTTGTCATCTCCTTTAAAATAGGGATGATCTATCTCCCTGGAAGAAAGTAGCTCCCACAAGGTTTGGGATATAATTTCAGGGGTTTATGGACTCCTCCTTTTCTGGGGGAGATGGCATGGGGCCTGTGGTCTACACTGTAAGAACATCTAAGGTGTATGTTACTTGAAATGTTTGATTTTGTTTGACTCAATTTGTCCAGGAGGGCTCCTCTCTCTACCCCTGATTTACAGACAAAGAACCGCATTCAGGGAAGGTCCTGCAACTCACCCAAGCCCAGGCAGCAAGGGCAGACCCTGAGCTCCAGTCCAGGGTGTCTCCTATCCCTCCCAGCTTGCCCAGAACCTTAGATGGCCCCAGAACATGGTCCCCTTGGTATGTCCTTGACTCCATCCAATGGTAACCCACAGGGCAGAAAGCAGGGGCATCTGTGACCTAGCCACTGGTGGGGGTATTGCTTATTGCTTCAGCTGGTGGGTGCTTTCTTCTAGAAGCATGTTCTGAAACAGCAAATGGCCTGCTAGGTAGTTAATAGATAAACTTAGGAAATTCAGAGCAAATCAATTTTTGAGTCTCCAAGCTCTGAACTGGTTGCCAGGGAAGAGAGGATTGATGGAAGAGCTATCATTATATTTGCTTTCTCCCTCCCTGGAGCACACCAGGCACTTCCTGCCTCAGGGCCTTGGCTGAGCTAGCCCATTTCCCTGACTCCACCAGCTCACTTCCTCACTGCTCAGCAGGCTGTCTGGGAGCCCAGCTCTGGTTCCTCATCTCCTCTCTTCACCAGCACTTATGTTGTTCCAGTTCCCTTGAACTCTGCCCCATGCGACACTCAGAACAACTTATCCTCACAGAGGCAGGGGTCCAATCCCCTGTCCACAGCTATGTCCTCAGTGCCTGGCTCAAGATGGGTGCTTCTACCCCTGTGGGGAAGGGGTGGACCAGGTGGGTGTCGACCTGCTGGCCCAGCTCCAAAGAGGCCAGCTTGAGTCCTTCTGGTCTTGATTCCTTAATGTAGGGTAGTTTAAAAAGAAATTGCACATGCTGAAGTTGCTGGCAAGATGTGCATTAAGGTGATGCTAGTTTAGTTACTATTTAATGGTATTTTTATACCATAACCTACTTTGCTGAGAGCTAAGAATATATCTGCATGCTTGCTACCCAGACTCTTTCTTTTCTGGTAACAGTTGCTAGCGCTTAAATGGTGCTTATTATATTAACATGCTCAATCTGTGAAATAGGTACTGTGAGTATTGCAAGTTTACAGAAGAGGTAACTGAGGCACGGAGAAACCCCATCCCCTAGTAAAGGTCACACAGGGTCAGGGTTTGAATCCATATTCTGCTCTTTCCAGAAGCTCATGACCCTACTCTATTCTGTGTTTTGTTGTTGTTGTTTGTTTGTTTGTTTTGAGACAGAGCCTCCAGCTATCCCCCTGTGTAGAGTGCTATAGCATCACAGCTCACAGCAACCTCCAACTCCTGGGCTCAAGTGAGTCTCTTGCCTCAGCATCCCAAGTAGCTGAGACCACAGGCACCTGCCACAACACCCAGCTATTTCTTAGTTGCAGCCGTCATCGTTGTTTTGGCAGCCCAGACTGGATTCGAACCTGCCACCTTAGGTATATGTGGCTGACGTCTTAGCCACTTGAGCCACAGGCCCCGAGCCTCTATTCTGTGTTTTAAAAATGCTTTACTCCACCAGTTGACTCATGGCCAGCTTGTGGTCTACTCTGACCTGAGGATTTTAGGCACCTGTCCTTGGCCGGGTACTTGCCTTGCCTTTCTAAACCAAAGGTACCATCCCTCAGCTATTCCTCAGTTCCCTTTCGCCAGAATGTTATTTCCATTTTTTGTCAAAGACAACTAACACTCTGACCCCATTTGAGATGAGCAAGACTTGAAATTTTTTTTTTTTTTTTTTTTGACACAGAGTCTCAAGCTGTCACCCTGGGTAGAATGCCATGGCATCACAGTTCACAGCAACCTCCAACTCCCGGGCTCAAGCGAGTCTCCTACCTCCACCTCCCAAGTAGCTGGGATTATAGGCGCCCGCCACAATGCCTGGCTATTTTTTGGTTGCAGCCGTCATTGTTGTTTGGCAGGCCCGGCTGGATTCGAACCCACCAGCTCAGGTGTATGTGGCTGGCGCCTTAGCCGCTTGAGCCACAGGCGCCGAGCCAAGACTTGAAATTTTTATTAAACAAATTACCAGAGCAATATGGTCTTGTAAACAAAACAAAACAAACCCCAGCACCCTCTCTGTAGTACAGAGGTATACTTAGTGAAATGTGACTTGTTTACACTTAAGTTCCCTCTCTCCCCGGAATTCCCTGGATTTCAATGTCAGTGTGAGGATATGTGTGTGTACATATATGCACATCTACATATATATCATATCTATGATTTCAAAATACAGGTAGAATCACCATTAATGTGATTCTGCAGTTTGTTTGCCCAACACTTCTATGACTACCCCACATGTCAGTAAGCCTTTTCTAATGGCTAAGTGTCTGCCACTTCTTAGCAGAGAGATGTATACGTACATGTTGGTCACATCTTTTAAATCAAAAATTAGGAACCACCCTCTGACAAGCACAATGGGATGATAGGACCCTATACTTGAAATCAGGGCCTGGGAAGTCCTGTGAAAGAAGGCTGTGTCTGCAGCATGGCCAGCTGCAGGGGCTAGCCCCATGGGAGTGGGCGCAGGCAGACTTCTGCCAAGGTCAAGGCCCTCAGGGCTAAGGAGGACCCTTTCAGGTCTCACTTGAAAGAAATGAAGAACATATTTTTATCTTTATTTCTTTTTTTCTCTTTCTGGGAATCACCAAGAACAGAGGAGAGAGAGATGTAATGTATGGGTTTTCTTTCTTCTACTTAAAAAATTATAATAGGGATGGTTGCCTCATTTTTGCTCCATTGGCCAGAGTCCATGTTGAGCCACCCTAGAATTTAACCAGTAATTTAATGGAAAAGACCAAGTGGGGGGAAATGTGCAGTGTCTGTGACCCTGGAAAAATGGCTCTCATGACCCTCTGTTCTCTGATGCCACCTCCCTGGTCTAGGCAAGAGGTATAGTCTTTCTGGAGTTTTTTTTTGGCTAGTCAAGTGAACTTTCTGGAGATTGAAAATACATTTTCAAAAAATTTAACTCCCTCTCTCTTCCCCCACAAAAATGGAATCTAATTTGACTATTTTAAAGCATCTTTTACAGCTGCAACTCACATTTGTTAGTGTAAAGACATAGAAATGCATTATGTATCTACTTGGTTTTTAAAAAATTATCATATTGGCAGATTACACAGAAATGTATATTTTATTCATATAAAAAATCTAAATTTATTTAAAATAAAAACATCCTTTTATGTTAAGAGTTGGTGTTACTAGCTGCCAAACTTTGGGTGGCTCTTATGTCCTGGGTTAGAGGGTCACTTGTTTGGGGCTTAGCTTCTGGTGGACATAGTTCTTTCTGTATTGACATAACAATCTTAAAATAACTGAAGTTATGATTCTTTGTTAAGCCAGATATAAGCGCTTGTTGAATTGTAGAACAGATTGGCAATAGCCAGGCAAAGATTTAAGAAAATTTCATAGAAGGAAGCATAAAACCACAGGGGTATAATGTGAGAACCATGGTCCTTGTTTCCCCACTTTGTGAACAAGTGAAGACTGGAGGTGAGGAGCTGCTCCAGCCCTCATGTGAAGTACGGATGGTCTGTGCCTTCTGCTGGGGTGCCAAGCACATCCCTCTGAGTGCCCATTTCCAACAAGTAGCTGAGGAGCAGCCCCTGCCTCTGTCCCCCAGTGCTGCATTCAAGTGTTGAGAGCAATGCCCGGCACACAGTAGGTGCTCAGCAGTGGCTCCATGACAATCTGACTCACTCAGTCCTTGCAGCATAAAAGATGAGAGTCTTGCTGGAGGTGTTGGGTGGCCCTGCAGGTGTGTCCTCAGGGTCTAATGGTGCCCACTCAGCCCAGCTGGGCTGTCAGTCTTGTCACCTGGTGAGATGTAGCCTCAGGGCCATCAGCACTTATGTATCTGCCTTGGGGCTTGACTCTGAGAGGTTTGCAGTTCTCAGCCCACTTCTTAATAAAGTTCTTCACATTATTTCCATTCTTGTGGTATATAGCCCGGAATTCTCAGGCCATCTATTAGGGGCTTTCTGGGTAAAGAGCATAGGTCTAGTTAGAAGCCGGACCTCCTGAAGAAGACCAGGATGGTGGTTCTCAGCCCCAACTGTGCACTGGAGGCCCCTGGGGAGTTCAGCCACACCCCACCTAATCAGATAATATAGGGGATGAGGTGTCAGTATGTTAAAAAAGCTCCCAGGTTGGAGCAACTGTAGACCCTGCAACAGACTCTGTACCTGAGGCCAGACACTCACCCAAGCCCACACTCCCTTTCACATCTCTTGGTTCTTTCAGACCCTCACCTAACCACCTAATAGTGCATTTAGAATTTACCTTTGTTTTCAGACTTTATTCCCCACAATCCCCCACCCCACTGTCCATGTTGTCTACAGCAACATTCTCCAGAAGAATTAAAATGTCACAAAGATGCACCATGTATGTAATTTAAAATTTTCTAATACTTAAACAGTAAAAAATAGTGTCAGGAACTTTAATAATATATTTATTTAACTCTGTATCCAAAATAATATTTTGACATGTGATCATTATAAATTTAATTATAAATTATTAAGCTATCTTGCATTCTTTTTTCTGGTATATCCTTGAAACCTTTTGTCTGTTTTACATTTAAGATATATCTGATTTGGGGCCAGGCACGTTACAGATTCTCATGGCTAGATGGTGGCAGCGTCCACTGTATTGGATAATTCAGGGCCAGAGCTTCAAGGTCACCCTGTTCTTTTTTCATTTTTCTGTTAGTATGGGGTTTTTTTTGTTTGTTTGTTTGCTTGTTTTTGTTTTTTGAGATAGAATCTTGCTTTCTTGCCTGGGTTGGCATGTCATGGCCTCAGCCTAGCTCACAGCAACCTTAAAGTCCTAGGTTCAAGTATTCCTCCTGCCTCAGCCTCCCAACTAGCTGGGACTACAGGTGCCTACCACCATGCCTGGCTGATTTTTCTATTTTTAGTAGAGTGCACATCTTGCTCTTGCTCAGGCTGGTCTTGAACTCCTGAGCTCAAATGATTCTCCTGCCTCAGCCTCCCAGAGTGCTAGGATTACAGGCTGAGCCACCATTCTTGGCCTATGTTTCTGACTTCTTTTAAGCATAATAGTTTTATAGTCTTAGTGGTCTTAGTGTGTTCCTGGTTTCTTTTGCCCTCCTAAGACTTATTCATTTATTCAACAAGTCAGATGGCACATTTACCATTTGACAGGTATTTTCTGGGTGCATGGGGAACAATAGTGAACAAAACAGTCAAGGATGCCTGTTCTCCTTTAGGCTTTGGGGAAAGGTGGGACGAGGCACATAATAATCATAAAAACTAAACAAATTACATGACCACGACAGGGTAGAGGTGATTAATACCCCTAGGACTAATTAAGAAGACTCAAGAGATGGCACCTGTAGCTCAGTGGGTAGGGTGCCAGCCACATGCACTCAGGCTGGCAGTTTGGAATCTGGCCCGGGCCAGCTAAACAACAATGACACCTGCAGCAACAATAACAAAAAATAGCCAGTGTTGTGGTGGGTGCCTGTAGTTCCAGTGACTTTGGAGGCTGAGGCAAGAGAATCGCTTAAGCCCAAGAGTTTGAGGTTGCTGTGAGCTGTGATGCCACAGGACT
>CAUYQV010047813.1:0-36051 GCA_963574575.1 Galagoides demidoff
CATTAAGGATTTTTTGAATTTCTAAGGGGTCTGTTGTTATTTCATCTTTACCATTTCTGATTGATGAGATTAGAGATTTTACTCTTTTTTTCTTGGTTAGGCTGGCCAAAGGTTTATCTATTTTATTGATCTTTTCAAAAAACCAACTGTTGGATTTATTGATCTGTTCTATAATCCTTTTATTTTCAATTTCATTTAATTCTACTCTAATTTTGGTTATTTCTTTTCTTCTGCTGGGTCTCGGGTTGGAATGTTCTTCCTTTTCCAGTTGCTTAAGATGTCCCATTAAGTTGTTAACTTCCTCTCTTTCTATTCTTTTGAGGAAGGCTTGTAATGCTATAAATTTCCCTCTTAGGACTGCTTTTGTAGTATCCCAGAGGTTCTGATAACTCATATCTTCATTATCATTATGTTCTAAAAATTTGGTAATTTCCTTCTTGATCTCGGCTTTGACCCATCTATCATTCAGCATAAGGTTATTTAGCTTCCATGTTTTTGTACGAGACTGCGAATTCCTATTGCTACTGAGTTCAACTTTTATTCCATGATGGTCCGAGAAGATGCATGGAATAATTTCTATTCTTTTAAATTTACTGAGGTTAGACTTGTGACCTAAAATGTGATCAATTTTGGAGTATGTTCCAAGGACAGATGAGAAAAATTTGTACTCATTTTGTTAGGATAAAAAGTTCTGTAGATGTCTGTTAAGACCAAAAGTTGGATAGGTAAATTTAAATCTAAGATTTCTTTGCTCAACTTTTTGGAGGATCTGTCCAGCACTGCCAAAGGAGTGTTGAAATCTCCCACTATGATTGAGCTGGGAGAGATGAAGTTGCTCATGCCAGTTAGAGTCTCTTTTTTAAATTGAGGTGCATTCTGGTTGGGTGCATAAATATTGATAATTGAGATCTCATCATATTGAGTATTGCCCTTAACAAATATAAAGTGGCCATCTTTATTTTTGGTTACTTTTGTTGGTTTAAAACCTATCGTATCTGCAAATAAAATTGCAACACCTGCTTTTTTCTGCTTTCCATTAGCCTGGAATATAGATGACCATCCCTTCACCCTGAGTCTATATTTGTCTTTTAAGGTAAGGTGAGATTCTTGTATACAATAGATGTCTGATCAGAGTTTCTGTATCCAATCAACCAATCTGTGCCTCTTTAGAGGACAATTTAAGCCATTCAGATTGATAGAAATTATTGATAAGCCTGGTAAAATTTTGGACATCAAGTTGCTCGAAAGTCCAGTAGACATTTTTAATACCTTTGCCATTGTGTAAGTTGGAATTTGATCAAAAGTTCTGAGTGAGATTACTTTTGTGTTGGAGGATTGCACTGGTCATTATGGAGGATAGGTTTGAGAATTTCCTGGAGAGCTGCTTTAGTTATGGCAAATTTCTTCAGCATGTGAATGTTGTTAAAGTATTTAATTTCTCCATCATAGATGAAACTCAGTTCAGCTGGATACAGGATCCTGGGTTGAAAGTTATTTTGTTTTAGGAGATTAAAAGTCAATGACCATTCTCTTCTGGCCTGAAAGGTTTCAGCTGAGAGATCTGCAGTCATTCTAATACTCTTCCCCTTGTAGGTAATGGTTTTTTTACATCTGCTTTCAGAATTTTCTCTTTCATCTTAACTTTGGTGAAGTTAATTATGAGGTGTCTGGGGGATGTCTTGTTCGGGTTGAGACGTGCTGGGGTTCTTAAACTATCTGCTATCTGAATTTCAGAATCTCTTGGCATGTCTGGAAAGTTCTCTTTCATAATTTCATGAAGAAGACCCTCAGTGTTTTGTGAAGGAACTTCATCACCTTCACGGATTCCTATAAGGCAAATATTCGTTTTCTTCTAATTATCTGAGAGTGAGATCTATTTTTGCTCTCCATTTCTTTTGATCTTTGCGTTCCTGGGCTTCTTCAAAAGCTTTGTCTTTAGAATTGGAGATCCTTTCTTCTGCGTGTTCCACTCTGTTGCAGAGGGATTCCATTGTATCTTTCAAATCCTTGAGGGCTGCAACCTCTTGTCTCAGTGTTTCAAAATGTTTGATCATTTTATCTTTGAAATTGTTGAGTTCTTGATACATCTTTTGAATGATTGCTTGAGATATCTTTTGGATAATTTCTTGAGAAACGGTTTGAATAATTTCTTGAGAAATCTTTTCAATTATTTCTTGAACTTCTACATCCTTCCTTTCTTCCATCCTGTTAATCGTATTTGCTATCCACATTCTGAACTCGATTTCTGACATTTCAGCCATTTGCTTGTGGATGAGGTTTTCAATTATGTCTGCCCCATTTTTCCTTGGGGGAGTTAATCTATACTGATTATTCAAGTTGCCAGAGTTTTTCCGCTGATTCTGCCCCATTCTGAGTTTACCTTGTTTGGAGGCCTTATCAGAACTGTTCAGTTGGTGGCTTCTTCTGGTTGCCCAGAGAGAGAGGCAGAGCATGTCTGTTGTCTACTCCCAGTTCTGTGGTGCTCAGAAAACTGGGGTACAGTGGAACGGCAGCAGCTGCACGGGAGTATGCGTGGCCAGATAAGACCTCGTTCAGCCTACTGGGGCAACCTGCGGGCAGGAGATCGGTAGTAGGCAGATCAGTCCTAGTTCAGTACCCTGGAGCAGCCAGGGGGTAGGGGAATGGCAGTGGTAGTGTAGGGTAAGTGAGAGACCAGATCAGTTTTAATTCGGCCCCACCAGAGTAGCTGGGAGGAGTGGAAGACTCCTTCACCGTGGCTTGTTGGACACATGCGGCACTAGCAAGCCAATCTATTCCCTCCCAGCATGGGAGCCCGGAGTGGGGAACTCCTCCACCTCTATCTGTAGGATGCACGTGGCTCTAACAAACAGTTCTGTTCCCACCCAGAGCAGAAGACTCCTCCACTGCCTCTGCCTCCTGTAGGGCGTGTGACTCTAGCAAGCAGTTCTGGACCAACCCAGCACAGGTGCCTGGAGCAGGGAACTCCTCTGCTGGCCCCCGTGGGGTGTGCGTGTCTCTAGAAGGCTGTTTGGGGTCTGCCTGGAATGGAGGACTCTTCCGCCACTGCCCGCAGGACACCCGTGGCACTAGCAAGCAGTTCTGGGCCCACCCAAAGCCCTGGAGCAGGGAATCTCCTTGGCCACCCGTGGGGTGCGCTGCTCTAGCAAGCAGTTCTGGGTCGTCCTAGAGTGGGGGGACTCCTCTGCCACCACCCGGGGTGTGCAAGGCTCTAACAAGTAGTTCTGTGCCTGCCCGGAGCAGAGGAAGTCCTCTACAGCCACCTGCAGCCCACAGGAGGTGTGCAACTCTAGCAAGCAGTTCTGCACCTGCCCAGAGGCCTGGAGAAGGGATCTACTCTGCCGCCTGTAGGGTGCACGGCTCTAGGAAGCAGTTGTGTGGCTACTCGTAGCAGGGGAAGTACTCTGGGGCCACCTGCTGCCTGCAGGAGGTGTGTGGCTCTAGCACGCAGTTCTGCGCCCGCCCAGAACCCTGGAGCAGAGATCTAGTCTGCCGCTCGTGGGGTGCGCCGCTCTAGCAAGCAGTTCTAGGTCCTCCCAGAGTGGGGGACTTGTCCGCCGCTACCTGCGGGGGTGCGCAAGACTCTAGCAAGTACTTCTGTGGCTGCCCAGACCGGCCCCCTGCCGCCGGCAGGAGGCTTGTGACTCTAGCAAGCGGTTCTGGACCTGTCCAGAGCCCTGGAGCGGGGGTCTCCTCTGTCGCCCCAGGGGGTACGCAGCTCTAGCAAGCAGTTCTGGGTCCTCCCAGAGTGGAGGACTCGTCCACCACCACCCGCGGGGGTGCACAAGGCTCTAGCAAGTACTTCTGTGGCTGCCGGAGCAGGGGAACTCCTCTTTGGCCACCTGCCACCCGTGGGAGGCTTGCAGCTCTAGCACAGAATTCTGGACCTGCCCAGAGCCCTGGAGCCCGGGTTTCCTTTGCCACCCGTGGTGGGGTGCGTGGCTCTAGCAAGCGGTTCTGGGTCCTCCCAGAGTGGGGGATTCGTCTGCCGCCACCCGCGGGGGTGTGCAAGGCTCTAGCAAGTACTTCTGTGGCTTCCCGGAGCAGGGGAACTCCTCTCTGGCCACCCACACCTGCGGGAGACTTGCGGCTCTAGCAATCAGTTCTGGACCCGCCCAGAGCCCTGGAGCAGGGGTCTCCTCTGTTGCCCATGGGGTGTGCGGCTCTAGCAAGCAGTTCTGGGTCCTCCCAGAGTGGGGGATTCGTCCGCTGCCACCCGCGGGGGTGCAGAAGGCTCTGCCAAGTCGTTCTGTGCCTTCTCGGCACAGGGGACTTCTCTGCGGCCACCCACCACCCACGGGAGGCAGGCGGCTCTAGCAAGCAGTTCTGGGGCCCGCTTTGTACCTGTGTTTTGTGTTCTTAAATGATCTTCCTTGGATTTACAGCTTGCCGAACTTCTTTATGGGCTCAGCTCCCCGTCTTTGGCTTCCTATATTCTGATTCCAACCAATTTTTCTTTCTTTGCTCAGGAGCCTCTGACCAGGGTTGCTACCAGTCGGCCATCTTCCCAGAATCCTTAAGTGATTCTCTTGCCTCAGCCTCCCAAGTAGCTGGGATTACAGGCGCCTGCCTCAATGCCTGGCTATATTTGTTGTTGTAGTTGTCATTGTTTGACGGGCCCTGGCTGGGTTCTAACCTACCAGCTCCAGTGTATGTGGCCGTTGCCCTAGCCGCCTGTGGGTGGGGTGCGTGGCTCTAGCAAGCGGTTCGGGCCCTGAACTACAGGCACAGGGCCCTGAATGAAATTTTATTTCTTTTTATTTCTTTGCCCTGACTCCTCCCCTCCATGAAATTTCTTAAACCCTACAATGGACTGTATCATCTCCATCCACAGATAATTCATGTTTGGAGGAATAGTAAGAAGGTTCATGATGGGCTCGACATCTGTGGCTCAGCGGCTAGGGCGCCTGCCACATACACTGGAGGGTTTGAATCCAGCCCAGGCCTGCCAAGCAACAATCACAACTACAACCAAAAACTAGTCAGGCGTTGTGGTAGGTGCTTGTAGTCCCAGCTACTTGGGAGGCTGAGGCAAGAGAATCACTTGAACCCAAGAGTAGGAGGTTGCTTTGAGCTGTGATGTCACAGCACTCTACCAAGGGTGACAGCTTAAGGTTCTGTCTCAAAAAAAAAAGGAGGTGGCACCTGTGGCTCAAAGGATTATGCCGGCCCCATATGCCAGAGGTGGCCCTGGCCAAAAACTGCAAAAAAAAAAAAAAAAAGGTTCGTGATGGGTACCAGTAGTAGAGTGTGAGAAGAGGGAAGCATGACATACTTCACCGCATTCATGGACAATGCTTTACTCTAGCACAGGAATCCAGGTCTCCATATGATAGCTTATGTTTTTCAGAGGTATGAAGACAGTTACAGGACCATCCCTCTTCAGTTTGACATCTTTTTGGAACATAGGGATGAAACTAATAGCTGTTCTGTGTCTAAATAATCCTAAGTCTTGTTCATTTAAAAGTTAATTAAAAGTTAATGTTTATATAATACCTGCTTCTCTAAGAAGTCAAAACACAATGACAGAAAACAATAGTGAGACACTGCATGTATTTTAATTTATTTTGTATGTGCATATATATACACACACACACACATACACATTTTATCCATTACAAATCCATAGATAATATATATAAATTTCTGTAAGTAATCCTTTGTGGATTACTCTTTTGTATTTTCTGCTTAAATGGAAAAATTATCACAGTATGGAAAATAAATCCTAAGCTGTGAAATTGAAGACAGTTTGGTTCTTACTGGATGCCACCTATGAATTGACCTTTGCACATAGCACTCCTGAAGTGTTATTCTGTCCCCTTTCAGTTTCTCAGAGGCTTTTATCTACATCACATTTTACTTGAAATCTAAGTTTGAAAATTCAAGAAGTTTAGTTTTATAGCTATAACTTGAAGTTGGGTCTGACATCAGCCCAGTTTTTGTGTTTTTTCTGGTCTGGCTGCCATTAGATTATTTCTAAAATTGGAATGGGGGCCAGGCATGGTGGCTCATACCTGTAATCCTAGCACTTTGGAGGCCAAGGTGGGTGGATTGCCTGAGCTCTGGAGTTCAAGACCAACCTGAGCAAGAGTGAGACCCCATCTCTAAAAAAAAAGTAGCTGGGCTTTATGGCTGTTGCCTGTAGTCCCAGCTGCTTGGGAGGCTGAGGTAAGAGAATAGCTTGAGCCCAAGAGTTGAGGTTGCTATGAGCTGTGACACCATGGCACTTTACCGAGGGCTGCAAAGTGAAAGTCTTATTTCAAAAAGTGAGACTCTTATTTCAAAAAGTAAAGAATAAAATTGGGATGGGCTATATAGTAGCTCTTAAAACGTTTTGGTATTAGCAGGAAAAATTAACTGGGAACCTTGATTTACTTAGGATAGTATTTCCTTTTTCCAGCATACTATTTCTCCCTCTGTTTTTTCCATGTTACTTAGTTCTTTCATTTCAGAATGGCCATTCTCTCTGCACCTTGTTACTGTACATGCTTTAAATGATTAGAAAAACAGTATAATCAAAGTTCTAGCTCATAGTACAGTGTGTCTGTTATTTTTACAAACAAAATAATTATACTGGGATTTTTAATTTACTGTGTTCAAACTATATTTGTTCTTAATAAGATTCTTCATTTTCTTTTTATGTGAAAGTAAAACAATATCTTGAGCCTCTAAAGTGGTTTTAAGTATTCTTCAAACAATGACTAAGGCTAGTTAATATTGTAATGATAAAAACCATTTATTTTGGAGATTCTGATTCAAGAGAATGTTTATAATGTGGTTCAGTTGAAGAATTTTGAAGTCTTTATATAAATATTCTGTTACCACCATGAAAAAAATGATAGCATATAGTTATTTTTATTTCCGTTGAACTATTATATATTAAACAGAATATTTGTATGGACGGATGCCCTGAATCTCAAGACTACTACTCCAATGTGAGTTGATCTTTTGTGACCAAGACAGAACTTTTTAGTGTTTATTTCTGACTCTGCATAAACAATACTGTACTCTTAACCTGTGAATAATGAGGGACAAAGGGATCAGGAAGGCTTCTATGATAGATGATAGAACAAACTTTTTACTTCTGCCTGCCATAGGTTTTTAAAACAAATGTTGTGAAGTGTATCCCCCAAGTGTGTCCCCACCATATCTTCTCTTGCTTGCCTTTCAGATGTCAGTTTTACCCTTTCCTAAGACAGGGTACATCAGTGTCATGAGAGATTTTCCAGTGGGTTTAAAAATACTGTTGTTAATAATAGAATAACATTTTATTAACAGTACATATGTATTGTTTCCACGTTTGAATTTTGGCATAGTTGTAGTGCTAAATGTTGTAGGAATTAGTACTTAATTCATTTGATGAATAATTCTGAGACCATAATGGGAATGAGGCATTGTGCGGGGTACAGGGCAAGCAAGAATCTCTGCCTTTAGGAAGGAGTTCAGCCCAAACTCAGATTTAGAGCTAAGTAGTTGCAGAATCTACATGTGATCCTCACCTCAGGCCAAACTAGATAGGAATGTTAGAGTTTAGGGAATGCCAGACGCTGAAGATAGAAATACTGTTCAGGGAAATCTACTGCTTTCTGTTGTAAATGAGAGTGATGCTATTTTGGTATTGAACCAGATAAGGCTGGTGTTTATGAAAAATGCCCTGAAATGTAAACATGTATTCCCAAATGTCCCTCCACACATAAATTAATTTCCAAAGCTGGAAATTATATCCATATAGTGGTACAGCTTTTAGCTATAAAAAGGAAAAGACTACCAATTCATGCTACAGTGTAGACGAACCTAGAACACATTAAGCTTAGTGAAAGAAGGCAGATAAAGAGGCCACATACTATGTTAATTTCATTTATATGAAATGTCCAGAATAGGCAAATTTATAGAGACAGAAAACAGATAAGTGGCTGCCATGAGCTACAGGGAGGGGAGGATTGAGTGTGACTGTTTAATGGAAACAGGGTTTCTTTGGGGGTGATAAAAATGTTCTAAAATTAGATGATGATGATGGTTACACAAGTAAAAAACACTGGATTTTATGCTTATTTAATAGAATTTTTTCAAGGGATGTGAATTACATCTCTAAGTTCTTTTGGGATGATAATATAAATGAATTTTTTTTTTTATTTAAAAAGGTCAGTGACACAAAATTGTACACTTTAACATGGTTAAAATAGTGAATTTTATGTTCTGTTTATTTTGTCACTACTTGAAAAATAAAAGGGCAATGAGTAGAGAGAATTCAATTTTCTCTTTCTCCTCTGACAGGGCCAGAAGAAAAGATTGGTTAACCAGCTGTTAGGTTGTTAGGCTCATTTCTGTTTCTGGTCCACTTCAGATAGCTTCGGATGGATCATGGCTTTGAAGCTTTTGGCTAACCCAGTGTTTTTCCACTTGTTTAATCTCATGGCATACTTAAATTGTTAATCCAAAGAAAGAGTTAAAAAAAGAATATATTCAAACTGTGCTTTGAATGTCGTTCAAAAATAATTTAATTAATGGTCTTTAAAATTTTCCATGGCATACCAGTTGAAAATCACTGTTCTAGCCCCTGGTGAGGTTGGTCCTAATTGATGAGGTGGAATCATTTCCAAAGCTGGGAGTAAGGAGAGCCCTTTGATTACAGAGAACTGTGGTAGGTATGCAGGAGGCTAGATAATTCACTACTTACCAGCAGTCTTCATTAATCCCTGCGGGGAGCAGGCTCTATGCTCAAGGCAGCTGTGGATGGTTAGTTTGTGTTGTGCACACACACATGATCTGTTGATGAGACTCTGTGTGACAACCAGAGCCACTGTATATTCAGCCCTGTACCTACTGGCCTCATTTTCTTAGTTGTTCTCTTGTTACTGAAACTGTGTCAGAACTAAATTTTCCAGAAATTGAATCGAAGTGCTTACAAAGTGTGCTTGTGGCAGTGCTCTCTGGCCTGGATGCGTGATTATTTGCCTTTAGTTTATTCTTTTTCTTAATAATTTACTTTGTATGATTTCATCTCTGATAACTTGCAGATTTTCATTATGAGCCTGAGTTACTTAAATTTATAGAAATACTAAAACAAGATGAGATTCTGTCTCTTGGTACACATTTGAAATCAGAGCAGTGTTGCCCTACATAGCAGAAGACTTTGTAAAGGATTTCATTTCAGTCCTAAGTGACCTGTGGGAATCTGTTCTGTTCTTTTGTTAAAGGGCCATATATTTGTATTTTAAGCTGCTACCAAATTTAATTCCCTTTGAATAGAATTGTTTGCATAACTTTGAGTATCTGGTTGCACAGGTAATACGACATTAATTGCTTTCTCTGTCCCAGCCCCTACCCTCTTTCTAGACACCCAGAAATTTCTGCACCTGGATTTCTCCTTTCATTGTGAGGTAGTATTAGAGCTTTGTGTTCCTGGCAGCTGGAAAAAAAATGGAAATAACCAGTAGACCCAACATTTAATGATGTGTTGTATTGTTGAAGCTTAGAAAGCACCTTACACACATTATTTCGGTCATTTCTCACAATAACTCCATAAAGTAGGGATTATTATTATCTAAGTGAAGAAATTCTTTTTCATAGTTAATAGAGGAGATTTGGAAGGAAAGATAATGAGTTTAATTTTATGGAAATGTTGAGTTTGGGCTCCCTATAATATATCTGGGTTATCATCTTTTTTTGGCAATAGTATCTAACTAGAATAGCTTATTTTTGTAGAATTTTATTTTTATAACTAAGGCCTATTTATAAAAAATAAGTGAAAGTTGCATTCATTTGTTTAAAAGTGGTACAGCAGAAACCTAGGTTTCAACATAGGCTGATGATTGAAGTTTGTACATATTAAAGGTATCACTGAGGGTCCACAAGTGATTATCATAATACTAAAAAACAAAATCACACATGGACCGTCCAGAACCAAATCATCATGGCTGAAGCAGACTCGCTAGAGCTTCCTACTAGGCCTTGAATGACTAATATCAGAAGGTTTACGAGAAGAGAAGCAGAGGGGTGTAGGCTCCCCAGCTACCCACATGACTGCTGCGCTGTACAAGAGTATCCAGTGGAAGGGGTGTGTAGGAGCTTACATCTTGTCCCATCCAGGGGATGAGATAAAGGTGCTGTCCATTTGTGAAGCCATGAATTTTACCAGTGGAGGTAGGGGATCCTGCCTTCTGATTCCAGAGCAGCTCTTGACCATCTGATTACCTGTCATCTGTTCCTAAGAAATAGGGTGGTAACCTTTTCTTTACTCTTTATTTGTAAAGCTGGGGGCGGGTTTTTTTTTTTTTTTTTTGAGACAGAGCCTCAAGCTATCCCCCCTGGGTAGAGTGCTGTGGCATCACAGCTCACAGCAACCTCCTGGGCTCAAGCAAGTCTCCTGCCTCAGCCTCCCAAGTAGCTGGGACTACAGGCACCTGCCACAATGCCTGGCTACTTTTTTGTTGTTGTTGTTGCAGCCGTCATTGTTGTTTGGCGGGCCCAGGCTGGATTCGAACCTGCCACCTTGGGTTTATGTGGCTGGCGCCTTAGCCACTTGAGCCACAGGCGCCGAACCGTAAAGCTGGTTTGTTGTGTTTGCTCATGGTTTTGCTTTCAGTTCAGTCCCTTCCTGTACTACTTACTACAACCTGAAGGTGTTCTGTGCATTTTTATTTCCCTATCTCACCTTGGGTAACTCCTTTAGATGTAATTAAGACCCTTAAGTTTTGTTCTCAGGCCATTAATTGAGCTTCCTCCTTCACCAATCCTTGTCTGTTCTTTCTGTAGTTAATTTGCTCAGGCAAGTCATAGCAAAAAAAGAAAAAAATTCAACTTTTAAACCATTTCCACTTATAAAAGTCCAGGATTCCTCTTCCGTGAACTCTTAGCCCAAGGTTGAAAGGGATGCCATTGCTCTAAAGAGTAGCCAGTATAGGCAGTTGTCTCTACTGTTTCAAGTTGGGGGTCAGAAGACTTGGTTTCTAATTCTAAATGTAAAATCATTGACCTGAACTTGAAAGATACTAAACATCTCTTACATTTTTCATCTGTAAAAAATATAGGAATAGAGATAACACGGCAGAACTAAAAACAATCTCAGCTACTTCTTAGCCTAAGTCCATAGCCGGAAAAAGTGAACTCTCTGATGGGCCCTGGAGAAAGGTCCTTTCTAAGCAGAGTGGCTGTATCTTCTCCACATTCAAGTCCTAGTAGGAAGTGTTAGTGAGTCTGCTTCAGCCATGGTGATTTGGTTCTTGGTGGTCCATTTATGATGGACCAGTGGCTAGTGTCCTCTCATACTTGGAAACTGTCTTCTGCGAAATCACTGTTTTCCTTGTTAAAAGTCACAAGTAAAAGCAGCAATAAGTCTCTTTATTTTTTATTTGTTCTGTTAATTATCAAAACCTTGAAATAGTTTATTCAGGTAAGAATGAGTTGCCTCAATAACAGGAAGTACCTCTAGGTAGATACCACATAGCCACTTCCTTAGTCTCTTAGAGGCATGCTGTGAGAGGACACAGCCACTCCACTTAGAAAGGCTTTCCCTGGCTCGTCACCCGTAGCATGACGGCCACACCAAGGCTGGGGGGTTCAAACCCAGCCCAGGCCTGCCAAACAGTGACAACTACAACCAAAAAATAAAAATAAAGCTAGATGTTGTGGTGGCCTCCTGTAGTCCCAGCTACTTGGGAGACTGACACAAGAGAATTGCTTAAGCCCAAGAGTTTGATGTTGCTGTGAGCTGTGACGCCACAACCCTCTATGGAGGGTGACATAGACTCTGTCTCAAAAAAACAGAAAGAACCTTCCCCAGGGCCCATCAAAGAGTTCTCCTTTTCTGGCTATGAAGATAGATTAGGAAGCAGCTGAGATTGATCTCAGTTCTGCCTTGTGCATTAGTACCCTGGATCCTTCTAATAATTATCTTTCTGTATTCCTATATTTTTGCAGAAGTGTTCTACTGTAGGATAATTAAGTTGTATGGATTGGTGCCACCAAGAACCATAGTCTCTATCCTCAGAATTATAGGAAACCTTCCTAGTAATAGGAGTATTAGGAAATAATTACTGAGCATCAGCTGTTTCAGGCGCTTTATATGTGTTGCAGATTTAATCTTTATAACAGCTGGTTAGTACCCTCTATGGACTACAGTCTCTAAGGTGGTAAATGGCGTACCTGAAATGCAATTCCAGGTCTGTCTATCTCCAGAGACTCCTGTCTTCTCTCCAGGACTTCTTTCTGGACTTTCTCTGCCTCTTCTCTTAGAGGTGAGTCTAGATCCTCACTGCTGTCCTCAAGTATCTACCTTAACTCCACTCTATCTTTCTACAGAGCTCATCAGGACTGCTTCAGAAGGGAGAAGCCATGAGCCCTCTCTTTGTACCTAGAATCTCATGTACTTATATTCTTTTTCCTTATTCTATACTCTTCGGAGGAAGGACCATCCTTCTGTTACTCTGAATCCTGGGGTCTCCTCTACAATTTCTGCCACTCTCCTCAATCTTCCGTCACATCCTTAACTGCTGCTGTTTTGGCATATAAATACGCTTGAATTTCTCGTCCACACCTTCTCCAGCTACCAACATAATGATTAAGAGCTCAAATCCTGCTCACCTACTAGAGAAATGATCCTGGGCAAGTTTTGCTCAGCTGTGCCTCAGTTTCTTTGGGGAGGATAAGAGCTCCCACCTCATTATGAGGATAATAGAATGCATGTAGAGTGCCTAGCACATGGCATGCAATAAATGTTAGCTGCTGCCATCATTTCTTATTAACACTTACATAATTGCTCTTGTCACCCTCTATCCCTTACTCTTTTTATGACTAGGGTCTTGGGAAGTAAAGTCAAGAATAGACCACCTTCAGTTCCTTACCTCGCATTTTCTTCTTAGTCCACAGTAATCTCTTACCCTCTCACTGAAATTACAAGTCACAAATGACTGTCTGATTGCCAAGTTCAGAAAACAGACCCTTCATCTGACTGGGAACCCACTCGTCATGTGTTAACAACTCCCTACTTCTTGCAACCTGCTAATATAAATTCTTTGGAATTACCTAGTAATGAAGATTCTACTGAAGTGAAGAGTTTAGAGTAAGGCCAAAAACATATTCAAATATTTACAGTATTTGAAAAACACAAACTGGGCTGGGTGCAGTGGCTCGTACCTGTAATCTTAGCACTCTGGGAGACTGAGGCCGGTGAATTGCTTGAGCTCAGGAGTCTGAGACCAGTTTGAGCAAGAGTCAGACCCCATCAATACTAAAAATAAGAAAAACTAGCCAGGCATTGTGGTGGGCACCTGTGGTCCCAGGTGCTCAAGTGGCTGAGTCCAAGAGTTTGAGGTTGCTGTGAGCTGTGGCACCAAGGCAACAGATTAAGACTCTGTCTCACCAAAAAAAAAAAAAAAAAGCACAAACTGAATGTAATTATAAATTGAAAATTACATGTTACAGAAAATGAGAACCTCTGTAAGAGGTTCTATAATGTAATATGGTTAAATTCTTGAGCTCCAGAATTTTACTGTCTGGATTCATATCCTGAATCCTGGCTCTGACCTTGGTCAAATGACATATGTGACTCCTCTGAATTTCTTTTTCTCTTTGTAAAATTGAAGTAACAGTATTTGTCTCATGGAACTGTGAGGACCAAATAAGAGAATTCACATAAAATACAGAGTACAGACCTCCCATAAAATAAGTGCTCAGAAAATGCTGGACATCACAAGATTTTTCTCAAAACGTATTCAAACTTAATTTCTCCTTTCTGGGATGCCTGTATGTCTTTATAAACATCTATTACTCTCCTAGAATACGTTGAAGCTTTCAGGGTTACAATGTGCCTATGTGAGGGTGAGATCTCACTCTTGACCCTGGTGTTTGATAATTGAATTTCATGGGATTTGGTTCTCTGTTCTGGCTATCGCTTTTTGCTACTGACTCTCGTCTAAGGAGCTTTCCTCTGCAAGGAGCTAAATAAATAACTTTATACAAACGTATAGTGAAACATGCTATAATTGAGAACTGGGGGTTTGCTCCAACAGCTGTGTGGACCTTTTTATGGGAGGAGAGAAGGGACAAAAAGCTACTTGAATATTGGATCTATAATGACCTTACAGTCTTCCAGAGATTTTGTCCTTTTCTAAGAATTTGTGCATATCTTACCTCAAGTGAGATAAATTCAGAATGAATAGAGCAAATCCTTTAAAATTTTTTTATTACTGTTAAAAATGAAAAAGGAAGTAAAATAATTTGGCATAAAGGCCCAGATTGTAGAGCTAATTATAATTAGCAGCAGAGTCTGGGCTACAACCCATGTGTCCCTCCTTCAACTCTTTTGAACTACAGCTAAAATAAGTGAATATCGTACATGTAGGAGATGGTTTCCTTTTAGGTGGGACACCCCCCATTTCTCTTTTGAGGGACTTTTGTTGGTTTGATCCTCCTCTTTGACCTGTCTCATCTCATAAACCTCTTGCTGCCTGAAATAGCATTTGTGCGTTCTCACTGCTGTGGCCCAGAGATGTATTCAGAAACTAGATATTTTGTCCTTCTTGGCCTGGCTGTTCGTGCATTATTTCTCGGGTTCCTGGATGCCCCACTGCAAGAGAAGGTACTCTGCATGTGCATAGGCACGTCCTGCTGGACCCAGTTATTAGGTAAACAGCTTGGACTCTGCCTTATGAGTTTAATCACTCAGCTGCCCCCTTGGGGCACAGTGGAACATACAAAATATGGAGGGCATAAAAAGGTAAGAAGGAGCCTCACCACTGAGCAATGAATATAAGAACTTGATGAATGTTAATGATTTATTACAGTGTTGCAAAGAATTATAAAGACCTCCCAAAGTGTAAGTTCATTGTTCTTACAGATTGCATTTTGAGAACTGATGATATTCCTTATACATTTTGGATAATAAAAACTGAAGTCCTAAAGAGTTTTTTATTTAGGCAGGTAGTAGCAGCATTTAGAGAAAAGATCTCAGGCCCTCCCTTGCACAAGTGTGACAGAGGTAAAGCTGTGTTTACGGCTTCAGCATTCAGACACTTCTCAGAGTCAAGACCCACAGGAAAAGGCTTATTCTCTATTGTGCTTTCTCGAGGACACACTCTAAAACACTGAGGAAAGCGTCTAAAGTCAGGAAGAATGAGTGCTTGCACCTTTAAAATGTCAAATGTGATTGTTACTCTCCTGCTTATAAATCTGTTGTATTATCTCTCCAGGATAGTAGGGATGGAGCCTAAGAAGGCCACACTGAGGGTCCTTGAATAGATGGCATTTGTTGGTCTTTTCTGCACTGTCTCAGTGGTCTTCCTTTGCTGCCTACCAGAATGCCTCATCCTTACAAGCACAGATTAAAAGTCATTTGCCAACCTTCACCCAAAGTTTCTCTTCTTCTCTGCTCCCTACCTCTGTAATAGCCATTATCTACACATTTTTAATGAATCCATGTGTCTACCTTTAGTCAGTGGTGGGAATTAAACCTTGATCTTAGTGTTCCTAACACCTAGCAGGCAGCCAGTCAAGTTTGCTGTCTGATTTACTTCATGGGAGATTACTGAGAGTATTAATTATCCCATGTTGTCCTGTCTTGCCTCATAACAAAAAATCTGCTATTCCTGATTATTTCCATTTAACAAGTGATTTGTTTCTTTTTCTGTCCAGGCAGCATAATTCGTTGTATGAGGCGCCTAGAAGAACTGCTTCGACAAATGTGTCAAGCAGCAAAAGCCATTGGAAACACTGAGCTGGAAAACAAATTTGCAGAAGGTCAGCATCTATTTCATAAGGTTTTTCTAATAATTTAGGCAAATCTTATAAGACTTGAGCCCTTGACTACAACCTAGGAGGACTTTTTGAAATGCTGAGTTCTCACTGAGAGCCTTCTACTAGTGTTTCTATGAAATTCTAGTGTTTGTGAAGGGGGGAATACTTTATATATGTCTCATTTTACATGTATTTGTGTGCACTTAACTAACAGGCATTGTTTTAAGCGTTAGAGGACATAGTGAACAAAAAGAAATCCCTACCTTCGTGGAGCTTACATTCTAATGTAGGGAGATAGTAAACAAGTCAGTAATTAAATTTATCAAATGGTAGTAAGTCAACAGAAACAAAAAAGCAGGAAACACAGTAGCGAATTGGGGGATGGATAAGACAGTCTGGATGAAGGTGGCAGTTGGGGCCTTCATATATTCTTGATATGCTTGGAGGCCAGCGTGGCTGAAGCAGAGTAGGGCAGTGTGGGTGAGAGGAAGAAAGGAAATGGCAATGTAAAAGCCTCTTGGGCCCACGCTTTTTACTGTGTAGTGATTACAGGGTTGAAACATAACACTTTTGTGCTCTAACTTGGACTTTACAATGTTAATTCTTGCTGTTAATTCTTGCTGTTGCATTGAGAGCAAGCCTGTATAGTAGCAAGGTAGAAGCAGGAGACCAGATCATGAGGCAGTGAGGGCAGGGGACATAAGCATGCTTTTGAATACCTTTGTCATTTACAACTAATCTTCACCAAGAAAAAGGATGATGAGTTAAAGTATCAAAGAGTAGCAACCACATTGTTGCTCCAAGCCAGTTGATTACAGTGATTTCTACAAACAACTTAGTGTTCTCAGAAGTTGGCAAAAACTGACGTAGGTTTTTGCATTAGGTTTCCATAATGTTGATAGAGGCCGGCTTAATCACTTGGGGTTTAAGTGTAGATATAAGTCATAAATAAAACCTTTACTGCCTCAGTCCAGAAACAGTTTCATATGGTAACTGGAAATACATTGATGTAGGTTGAAAATCCAAGCTTTATAACTTCTTTTGACAGTTTAATCTTTCCCAGAATTCGTTTTTCTGAATAGTTTTAGACATCACCATCCCTATCCCCAGGGGTACTTCAGAATCAAAAGAACAGGGTCTGGTTTCTAAGTGTTCCACCTCTTGGAGGTGGCTATTTTCCATCCTGCTCTCTCAATCCATTTAATCAGGATTGTTGTGATGTCTTTACAACCCCAGGAGAGAGAAGTGGGTGTTTCGTGGTCTTAAAAGGATAAAACTTTATCTTCTTTTCTCTTAGGAATCACCAAAATCAAGAGAGATATTGTGTTTGCTGCCAGTCTCTACTTATGAAGTGTCAGCTAAAGGAATGTGGTATCTTAAATTATTCACCACCTGTGTGATTACAGTTGACTACAAATGGCTCGTGTGTTGATTTGCTTCTCCCATCTCAAGATATCGTTATCCTCCAACATTTCAATCTGTATTGTATTTCAATTAAACATCATTCTACGAAAGCATATTACATACACATCTATACATAAGCATTACATTTTTTTAATTAAAAAATGTACAGGAGGGGCACTGTTTTGGTGGAAGGCTTGAAATTGTTTAATGAACTTAGAGCTATTAGATAACCATTACGTTAAATGTAACTATATACACACAGATAAAGTGGGCATCCAAGAGGCATAGCAGCAGCAGTCCTTTAAGGCCTGTACACTGGGAAGAAAGGCATCCTCTTGCCTTCTGGTAGCAAGAAAGCAGGCCAGCTTCACCTGGGCACCATGCAGCCCTTCAAGGCTGGTGACTGTTCCGATAGTGATTCCCAGCTGTTGGTGTTTCATGCAGAGTTGTATGGGAGTCCTCCTCTTTCCTTTCTTTAAAAGGAGAACGTCTCTCTTTGAAGAAATCTGATACATACACAGCCTATAAAGAACAGATTATATTTAGGGTAAGATATTTAATGGGGTAACTTACACAAGTTTAAAAACCATATACAAAGTTGCAGTAATTAGCTTCCTGCATAAAATAAGTTGCAGTAATTAGCTTCCTGCATAAAATAAGTATAAATAAAAGTGTGTAATTAAAGGGGTACAGAGTAAGGATACAGAAAACTAATGGCTAATGGAATACTTTTGGAGATTATTCCAAATTGAGAGTTGCTTTGTTATGTCTTTAGCAATTTCATTTTGTTAACACTTAGACCTAGTAACTTCATGTAGATTAGTGTTTTCAATTCATAGCAAAAAGGAAACTTTATAGCAAGAACCTTTTACAATAAAAAATAGTAAGATTTTTATAATTTTTACAAAGTGTAACCTAGTTTTTGCCTGCTGCCTACCCAAATATGACTTAATAATAATGTGTTAGTTTTATGCACTAAGAATTTTTTCACTGGGGATTTTTTTCTTTTTTTCTTTTTTTTTTTTTTAGTTTTTTTTGGGGATTTTTTTCTAATTATTTATCCAAAAGTTTAGCAATATCAACAAACAGGCTCCTGCCCCATATACTTACAACTAATATTGCAACCAGTGCTCCTTGAATGAGTCCAGTCAACACATCGCTCCAGTGGTGTTTGTAATCAGAAACTCGAGAAAGGCCCACATAAATGGATGCAGCAACAAGACCAAATTGCAGTGTGGGGCGTAAGAGTCTTGCCCAGTCTCCTTTCATCCTGGCTTGAAGATAAAGCTAAAAGAAAGGATAAAAATAAAATAGTTTACTCTAAAGAGTTGGCATTTAAAATGATTATTAAAGTATTATTACATATGGAATAAGACTTATTTAGGTAAGCATTCTCATATGTATTAATGCCTAAAAGTTAATCCTTTTAAACAAAGGGGGAAAAAACCAATGCCCTGGTAACTTTTGTTTGTAAGTATTTATTACCTATCTGCCTACACCTTTCAGAAAGTAAACAAGGCAAAGGTCCCTGTTTATGACTTTCTAGACAGGATTTCACAGGCATCTCCTACCCTCACAATTTGGGTTATAATTCTGATGGTCAGAGGCCAGTGTTGCCTTTAGTTCTGAGTCTTGGGATAAACTACTAGTATTCTGGGAACAGGTTGCCCTTGCTCTACCTAGGGACTATTCACCAATTTACTTAAGAGCTCTGCTAGCCTCAAACTATTTAACAGGGCAGTTAAGACTAAATCATCTGCTTTCATAAGTATATATAATCTTCCCAAATAATTAAACAGGTTGAGTTTAGTCATGATCAAGTAAAGGAATGTATTCTTTCAATAGCACCTATGCCCTGTTTAAGCTGTATGCATTTCCTCTACACTAACGAGCCCTAAGAATTTCCACTTCCCCATGTCAGCCCGCCTGTGACTTTAGGTGCATCCCTAGCAATTATGTAGACAGAACTCTTTTAAGTGAATCTGCTCTCCTTAAGAAAAAAACTGCCTAATTTCTATCCAATAACAGTGTAAGTTTTAACATTCACTTTTAAAATTCTTCTGTAATTTAGGATTCAGACTTAATTAAATGCAGTTCTCAATGAACAATTCACATGGCTCTGCCCCTATTTGAAATAGATGCACAAATCCATTCCCTGTTCTTTGAGCAGTGCCGTGGATGTTCAGTTCCTTGCTGTTGGCAAATAGAGAGTTGTCAATACCAGTTGTTTAACTGAATCTGACTTGTTAGCTAGTTTAAGTGCTAGTCTTATGGAGTTCTTTTATTTTTTGCTAATTGTCTCAAGATTCACTTTATTATTTCTACCTCCACTGAAATCCCTTCATTTTAAGGAGAAAATTTCATTGAGTACAGATGAAACCAAGATTTTATTGTCAAAAAGTTCAGCTGTATCCATCTGGTTAACTGCCTTTTGATAAGTAACAGTGTAAGTTGACCCCATAAGACACTGCAACAAACTGGTCAATATACAGAGTATATATATAATCTTCCCAAATTACTAAGTAAACAGGTAAGGACCTATGTGGTACATGTCCAGTCTGAGAATTAGGACAAATTAAGGGGGTGGTCAATTTAGGTATAGATGGTCAACTCTGGAGGTTCTGTACTTTTGAATGCATACATCTTAAGGAAAACTCCACTCAGGGCAAAGCAGGAAAAAAAAATCTAAAATGTGCTTTTAAGCTAGTCCCATTTGTACTTCCAACCTATAGGAACTCAGATAGGACTTTCAAGACTTTAAAATCCCTCTTAACAATATTTTCCTCCAAAGTACCCTGACTTTGACTCTAGGTAGCCTGCAGTGATTTATTAAGTATTAATATGCCCCAATTTCTTTCCCAACATCCCAGTGAAAAGAAGTAACATTCACTTGTAGATCAGTATCAAATAAGCTTCAACACTTTAGGTCTGCGGTCTCCAATCCCAGACTACTAAACTGTTCGTGGCCTGTTCACAACCAGGTCACAGAGCTCCACCTCCCCCACCTCCCCCCCCCACTCCTATGGCAAAATTACCTTTCACAAAACTTAGGAAATAGGCCACAAGCAGGAGGTAAGTGGCGAAGCCAATTTCATCTATTTACAGCCACTTCCCATTGCTTGCATCCTTAGCTCCACCTATTAATGTCCCCCATGGGAAAAACTGTTTTTCTGGGCATGAGCCACCACACCCAGCTCACCCTGAGTTTCTTAGCCCTTAGGGTCACAAGAGTTCCACAACTGACATGGCCAGAACTCTGGACTTTAATTTCTCTCATCCCATGTTGACAGCCTAAAATCTCCTATATTAGTAGGTTCAACAAAACAGTAATTTGGGCCAGGTACAGTCACTCTTGCCTATAATCCCAGCAGTCTGAGAGGCCAAGGCAGGTGAATCACTTGAGCCCAGGAGTTCAAGACCAGCCTGACAAAGAGCAAAAGCTCATCTCTACTAAAAACAGGCACAGAGCTCATATGCTTTAATGCCAGACTTAGTACTAAGAAGCCTGTTTATCTGTAGTATCTATAGGTCCCTGCCTCTACAAACTCCATCACTCTTCATCCCTCCCATACATGCCATTGGCCAATTACATGTTTACTAAACCTACTCTAAGTAAGGTATTCAGAAGTTTCTCTTTTCAGGGTTATAATAACTACAGTGTGGGGCTGGAGGGCTTCCTAATACCAAACAATTTAAGAGGCAGCCCTTTTGGACCATGTAGTACTTAACTCCTTCCTCTTCTAAGAGAACACTGGTGGTGTACACCAGGCCTCTCCCAGAGATTGCCTGGCTTTACAGGTAATCCCCACATTACAACATCTGACTTATATACAACGCATACTTAGAAACAGAGGCTATTACGGGTAATAGGTAATGCACCTGTCAACTTACACACAAATTCTACTTAAAAAGAAGCCTACAGAACCTAACTTGTTCACAACCTGGGGACTGCCTATATTCTTCCTCTGGAATTTATAATATGAAGGAGCTATTCTCAGAAGTTGTAAAAAGAACACTTTTGGGTACCCTAATGGGTATGTACATGAAAAGATGATTTACAAAACTAAAGTTAGCAAGAAGCAAGGCTACGGTTACTCAAGGAAAACAAACCAATTGCTTCAAGATGGCTGACTAGAAGAATCTGGTACTCACATCCTCCACAAAGTACAACCACAATAGTGAATAGAAAAATCACACTTCAAATAGATCACCTAAGAGAGAACACTGGAAATCAACAACAGAGAAGTGACAGGAAACACCTAAAGCAAGGAAGGAGAGGAAAGCAAGGCAGCCTGCATGGTTGGGGAAGTTTTCCAATGCTAGTAAAGGGCAGGTGAGTGACCCCAGTGGTCCAAATTCCCAGTGCAGACTCCTACAGTCCTAGTCATAGGGGAGTCCCTCAACCCACGCAGGCTCTGAGACTTACATAGAATGCTACCTAGAGACTATTACATGGCATTATTCCAGAGAGGGGGCTCATGCTGGGTCACCCCACTCCATGTCCGGAGAAGCTACATCAGGTTGCTATTTTGAGAGCCCAGCCCCCACCAGACTGCATCCTACCCCAAAGACTGTTGGAGTCCCAACAGTCGCTGCGTCTGCACATGCCTAGAGCCCTTAACATCTTCCACGTACATCCAGAACCATAGCTCCCTCTGCCACCAGGCCTGAAATGCTAGCCATTAGCAGTTACCTCACCACAGGAGTGCCACTGTTCATTTACAAGCCCACCCTCTGCCCCCAGCAGCAGGGCTACAGTGCAGCCACTGCCACTTCCACACACAAGCATCTTTCAGAGTGCTCCTATCAACCACAACCAGTGACCATATACACCAATGTGGTGGCCTGAAGTCAGGCCCACCCCCAGTCTGCCTCCACTCCTGCCCCAGTGCCTAAGAATGCCATCCAGGGTGTTGGGGGTCTACCACCACTGGTACCTGAACAATTGTCCCAGGGGTCGGGAGACGACCATCCAACCAGTTCCTATCACCATAGCTGACACCCACTCATGCCACCTGCAGACTTGGGAACTGGCCTGCCTAGCCCATCACAGCCCCTGCCAACATCAGCACAGACCACTGAGAGTCCAGGTCATCCACATCACACCCACTGTTCATGGGCCTGAAGACTCACCCACCCACCCAGCCCACTACTGCCAGCACCTGAGCAAGCCACCTGGAAGCCCAAGAATGAACCTGCCTGAACCCACGAACATTAGTACTAACATATGCCGCTCTTGGGTTCAAGGACAAGCACACTTGGCCCACTGCTGCCATCAATCAGGTCCTGAGGACTGGCCCTACTAATGTCCCCATCCTCAGCAAAACATAGGAACAAACAACTGCACCCCCATGCCATTGAAAAAAAAATTAAATGCTGTTTACAGCCAAAGAAATCATATGGAGACTATACTACTAAATGCTCCCTGAGTCAAAGACAAAGTGTCCTACCCAACCAACACCACAGGTAAATCTTGAGGAAAAAGACTTCCCCCACAAAAGCAAATTCAAAAAATTGAGAGAAGTAACTATTACACCAGATAAATAGATATCAATGTAAGGTCACAAAAATCATGAAAAAGCAAGGGAAAAGAGTTACAAAAGAAAAACTAATTCTCCAACAACAGATTCCAATACAAAAGAAATTCATGAAATCTTGGAAAAAGGGTTCAAAATAATGATAGTAAAGAAGTTTGGTAAAAGAGAAAAGAACAGATAAATAAGTAAATAGAAAAAAAGATCCTAAAATTTGTATGGATTTTAAAAAGCGATCCTCAACAAAAACAACAAAGCTGGAGGCATCACACTACCTAACTTCAAAATATAATACAAGGCTGTAGTAACCACAACAGCATGGTATTGGTATTGGTATTAAAACAAATAGGAACAGAACAGAGAACTCAGACATAAATGTACATAATTACAGCCAACTGGTTTTTTAAGAAAAGAACCAAGGGCATACACTGGGGAAAGGCCATCCTTCAACAAATGGTGCTGGGAAAACTGAGTATTCATATGCAGAAGAATGAAACTGGACCTCTATTTTTTGACTCCAATAGATTAAAGGCTTAAATGCAAGATCCTAATCTATAAAACCACTAGAAGAAAACAGAGGGGAAACAATTCATGACACTGGTCCAAGCAAAGATTTTTTGGCTAAGACCTCAAAAGCACAAGCATCAAAAACAAAAATAAACAGGACTATATTAAACTAAAAAGCTTGTGGATAGCAAAGGAAACAACTGGCATAATGAAGAAAAAAACCTGTTGAATAGGAGAAAATATATGGAAAGTACTCATCCAGTAAGGGACTAACATGCAGACTACACAAGGAACTCAACCACCAAATGTAAAAAATAATCCCATTAAAAAGTGGGCAAAGGATATGATTATTTCTCAAAAGGAGACATAAAAATGATGAGCAGATATATGAAAAAATACTCAGCATTGCTAATAATCAGGGAAATGCAAAGCAAGACCACCAGGAGATAGCGTCTTGTCCCAATTAGAATGGCTATTATCAAACCCAGAAGCCAAAGAAAATGGAGAGGAAAGGGAACTCTTAAAAGCTGCTAGTGGAAATGTACATCCACTATGGAAAATCAGAAAAGAGGGACTAATCCACAGAACTATGTTGAGGGAGATTGGCAATAGTAACTGAGTTTTTAAAAGGTGAAGCAAAGAGCATTAATAAAAAATTAGCCTGGCACAGGGTGAATGGATGAGGGAGAACCCACAGTTCGCTGCCCCATCCAGAAAGGCTTTCTTTCCTTGCTTAGAAACTCCCTCTATAATCACAAATTGGGACACTGTCCTGATACTCTGCAAAAGTAATAGTCATATTTATAAAAGGAACACCTGAGCCTGCCATTAGTGTCACCCTATTATATACAGGAAAATAACCCAAAAAGAAAAGATGTGGGTTTCCAGGAGATATAAATTGAGAATAAAGAAGAGTTAACAGGAAAAATAAAGATACATCACATACTTCACTAATCTTCACTTTCCCCCCTCCCCCATTTTCATCTATTAAAAGGGTCTGTTTATACAAAAATACCACAGGAGGCTAACATACCTCAGGCCTCAGAAGGAAACTATAGCAAGGCCTTTCTCTATTCTTTCCTGTCTTTTTCTATTAGGAGAAACCATACTTAAACTTTTCTAGATTGTGACTAAAAGAACAAACTCAGAGCAAATGGAATAATACCACTGACTGTACACAGCCCAGTTTTAGAAAGCAGAAACTAGTTTGAGAAGAATTAGCCTTAGGAATCTATCAATAATCTCCAGGAATGCCCTCACTGAAACCAGCCATCACTACTGACCCCTGTGAAAATGAAGGTTCTAGGTGTGGTTTTGCCTCCAAGAAGATCACCATGAACAATGGTGAGCCTTCTGAGCCAATCTTCCAGGTAAGGCTTCTGGTCCCTGACTTCAGCTTTACCAATTGCCCTAGTTACAAAACCTTCCTTGCACAAATGGCAGTGCGCCAGCTCCATCTGTGTCCTCCTGCTCCCCTTGCCGTTCTGCATCTGGCCCACATGGAGCCTGTGGCCTTCCCATGAGAAGGATGGGCAGCAGCTCCGTGAGGAACTGCACACTACTGCTTCTGTTCCGCCCTTTTCTCTCTTTCTCTTATTTCTAGTTATGAATGTCCTAATTTGGAGCTTCCTTCATCAGAAAAGTGAATGTTAGGATCGGGAGGGATCCAGAGGCTAGAATGTCTCAGCAAGCATTAACCCCCTCACGGAAACCTCAGGTAAACCTCACTGCTCAGTGCAGGGTCAAGTGTCCTATCTCTCTTAACAAAGTAAAACTTTCCACTCAAAACATAATGGGAGACTTCTTTGGTGTATATTGGTGAGTAAAAAGAAAAAAAAAAAACATGATGGAGATAAGCTATTGGCTCTAATAAATGTAAAGAAATAAACAAAGGCTTCTAAGCTGAGACATTAAGAGAAATTTAACAGGCAACTTCATTTTCCTTAGGGGAATAAGGACAGCAGGAGTCAATCTGCTCAAAAATAACCAGATGTCCCAGCCCAGAGAGGAAGGCTGCAGGAAGCTGGCGTTCCACGTGCAGGCAGCAAATCCTTCACTGAGGAGCTCAGCGGCCTTCCTCCCTTAACCCAACAGCACCCAGCACTGTGGCTCCACTTTATGAAGAGCCTTACAACAGGTTTATAAAGTGTACTGGGTCAAAATAAATAAAGACTTCATAGCACAGGGCCACACTGAAAAAAACTTAGAGGGTATATACACTTTTTTCTTTTGTGTAAATATTAATTCTTTAAATCAGAAAATGCAAAATTATGTGACACTACTTAAGTATTCCTTTGTTCTTTAATTATCACTGAAGGGCAGTGCTATAGCCTCAACATTTGCATCTCCCCAAAATTCATGTATTGAAATCCTCACCCCCAACGTGATGGATTCTGTCATGAGGGACAAAATCATCACAGATTGAATTAATGCCCTAAAAGGAGACTGTGTGGAGCCCCTTTGTCCCTTCCACCTCATGAGACAGGGACCTGCAGGAGGCCTTCGCCACAACCCAATCATTCTAGTACTCTGATCTTAAGAATTGCAAACTTCAGACTAAGAAATAATTTTCTGTTGTTTATAAGACACCCAATCTGTCACAATTAATGATAGCATCACAAATTAAGACAGTAGGATAAAACCATTTAGAGTTGAAATTTCTGAAACATTTAGCTTTAATTAATAATTGCAAAATCTTGCCTTTAAAATAAATCTGATGTTGAGCAAGATATGTTTTGAAACCAGTTTATTTTTATTTTGCCTTTCCTTGAGTAACCGTAATACTTCTTAACTACAAAATGTTATATGATCTCACAGTCTGTTAATACTCTATTCTTAAAATAAAAGGTGGTTTTCTTTTTTTTCCTTTCTACTTTAAACTCTGCATAGTCAACAGGTCAGCATCCAAGCTAAGAATGGTTTCAAATTTTTTAAGGGTTACTTTCTAAAAAGAATATGTGACCTACAAAGCCTAACTATTTATCAGCTGATCTTTTGCTGAAAAACTCACCAACCCCTGAAATAGACTAACAACAGCATGCTCAACACAAAGAAACACCCCTTTTAAGACCAAGTCAGGCAAACCAAATTGTTCTACCTATATTTAATGACAGATCTTGCCAGAACACTGTAAAGCAAGCCAAATTTTAAGGTGGGATTTATTTAAGGTCTAAATTTAGAAATAGTACTTCATTTAAAATGGAACCAGGAAAAAACCCAAATAGCCAATATTTCTTTTATTTAAGGAATAAAAACAAATCTGGAAGCATCAAGTTACCAGACTTCAGGTTATACTTCCAGTCTATACTGATCAAAAGTGTGTGATACCTGGCACAAAAACAGAGATAGAATAGAGAACCTAGACATAAACTCAGCCACCCATCACCATTTGATCTTTGATAAACCAAACAAAAGCATGCATGGGGAAAGAGAATCCCTATTTAATAAATGGTGTTGGGAGAACGTGTGAGCCACATGTAATGAAGACTGAAATTGGATGCACTCCTCTCACTATTGACAAAAATTGACTCCCGCTGGATAAAAAAATTTAAATTTAAGACACTTTCTAGAAGAGTCTAGAGTGTAGGGAAAACTCTTGACAAAATTGGCCTATGAAAAGATTTTATAAACCTGAAGACCCCCTTGGCAATTGCAGCAATACCAAAAATAAATAAATCGGACATGATCAAGTTAAGCTTCTTCACGGTCCAGGGTACCACAACTAAAGTAAAAAGACAGCCTTCGGAATGGGAGAAGATACTTGCATGCTACAAATATGACGAAAGCCTGACAGAATCTACAGAGAATTCAAATTAACCAACAAGAAAAGAGCAAACAACCCCATTTATAAGTGGGCAAGACTAGAACAGAAACTTGCCTGAGGATGATAGATGAATGGCCAATAAACACATGAAAAACGCTCACTGTCCCTAACATCAGAGAAATGAAAATCAAAACCACTCTGCAATATCACCTAACTCTAGTCAGAGTAGTTCACAGCACAAAATCCCAAATCTGCGGATGCTGGCGTGGATGTGGAAAGAAGGGAACACTCAGACTGCTGGTGGGAATGCAAGCCAATACAACCTCTAAGGAAAGAAGTAAGGTGAATTCTCAAAGAACTAAAAGTCAACCTTCCATTTGATCCTGCAAGCCCATTACTAGGTATCTACTCAGAAGAAAATTATCACAAGGACATTTACACCTGAATGTTTACAGCAGCTCAATTTGAAATTGCCAAAATGTGGCAGCCGAGTGCCCATCAACCCATGAATGGATTAACAAACTGTGGTATATGTATAACATAGTGTACATTCAGCCATAAGAAAAGATGGAGACTTTTATATGTTTTGTGTTTACCTGGAGTAGAAACACATTCTCCTTAATAAAGTATCTCAAGAATGGGGGGGGGGGAGTATCCAACATACTCCCTAATATGAAACCAATATATAGCCAGTACAGTGGCTCACACCTGTAATCCTAGCACTCTGGGAAGGCCCAGGCAGGTGGATTACTTGAGCTCAGGAATTCCAAACCAGCCTGATGAAGACTGAGAGCCTGTCTCTACTAAAAATAGAAAAACTAGCTGGGTGTTTTGGTGGGCGCCTATAGTCCCAGCTACTCAGGGGGCTAAGGCAAGAGGATTGCTTGAGCCCAAGAGTTTAAGGTTGCTGTGAGCTAGGATGCCATGGCATCCTTCCTGTCTACCCAGAAAGACAAAGTAAGACTCTGTCTCAAAAAGAAAGGAAAGCAAGCAATATATAAACAAGCCCACATGAAAGAAAAAACACAAGTATAATCCAGTGAGAGAGAAGAGAGAAGGAAAAGGGGAGAAGAGAGGGCAACTGGTGGGATCTCACCCAATGTGCACAATGTGAGGGTGTTCAGCATGCCTTTGGGCAAAGGGCTCAACTACAACTTGAACTTTACCTCAGAAATGGAAACAATGTAACCTAAAACATTTGTACCCTCATATTAATCTGAAATAAAAAAAAAATCCATGGATCCTAAAGATAGTGAAATGGAAGCCCTAAGAAGACTAAACTCAGGTCTGCCTTACAGGCCATTGAACTGTTCTGCATTTGCCCAATGCCCAGCATTAGCCCAGTTTGAGAATCATCATCATGAAATATCAATAATGCCAACTAGTAGATATCAATGCTAAATGGGAGACTGTATGAATCTTAAGGAAAATGGATGAATGAGAAACGAGTAGGATTTAGATGGGTGGGCAGCACTGTCTAAACACGGTGGGGGTGGGGGGACAGACCCAGATAACAGGCATTTTGTGGCAGGGAGGAGAGTCTAGCTGAAGCACGAATAGTGAGAGGAATTTCCTAACAGGCGGTGGTATAAACAATCTGGGGTTTCAGACTCAGTACAGTGGTCTCAGGAAAAGTGTTTTAATACATTCCTCACTGTATTGAAAAAATACCAGAGGAAGGACAGTGGTTAGGTTAAGAGACATTTTTAATTAGAAGTTAATTTTTTGGTGTCAGGAAGGTTTTGGCTATCAAAGACTATTCTCATAAAAGATTTAAACAACTACATCCTCACCCGAATCTGAGACCAACCCAGGATGCCAAGATGCCCAGGGAAACAAGATGAGTCACTGCCTAAGGAATTTGGGAGTGGGGAGGGCAAAGGTTTAATATTGAACATAAATGTGAAAGCTGGAGACATTTGTGCATTCAGGGCTGAAATCAAAGCTGGGACCTACATCCAGATCAAGCAAATATTTCTACCACCTAGAGTCAGTGAAATGCAGTACATGGTGGTTCTGACCTGCTTTCTTCTCCAGAAAGGCACTGGTCTAACCAAACCTATTTATCTAGACCAGGCGTCCTCAAACTAAGGCCTGCGGGCCACATGCAGCCTGCCGAGGACATTTATGCGGCCCACTGGGCCTTCCTGCCGCTGCTGTCCGTCCTGCTTAGCAGCCAACTCATCCCGGGGCCCGCAGTCCGGCCCTCCAATGGTCTAAGGCATAGTGAACTGGCACCCTGTTTAAAAAGTTTGAGGACTCCTGATCTAGACTTTATAAATACCTCTTACTAACTCAATTACCAAACTACAGTGGAGGCAATTCTCCCTGCACTTACACCCCTGACGTGCACTCCTTATGTGCTCCTGCATGTCCAAAAGAGCAGGCTGGGGCCGCTCTATAAATTAATTTCACAAAAGAGCCCTCAGCACAAATCTACTTGATCAAATATACAGATGTTTTGAGAAGGGTCAAGAAAGAAGAAAAGAAATTGATAAAATATGAAATATACCTGAGAATTTTCTTCAAAACTAAAAGCAGTGGGTTAGAGTTACCTGTCAGTCACTTCCTGACTGCCATTTTATCTCCAGAGATCTGCATACCTAACCTTTTCCAAAATAAATACACTAGGATTCAGACCACATAATCAAGCATAAAACAAGGGACCCCCAGAGAGCTCACAGACCTCAGCAGCCCCCTCCCAAGGCTCCCATTCTTCCATCTGTAAACCAGGTGGCAATCACCCCTCATCTCATCTTCGTGGAGGTCATCAGAAAGAGCAAAAAATAAAACTAGTTTAAAATGCAAATCAACATCAGCCAAAACTCAGATTCCTAGATCTCTCCTAAGAAGGATTTCGACACTGACATACACAGGTGAGTGAATAACAAACCACAAAAGTTGCCCAGTGAGGTCTAGCTCCAGGACACAAAGCCGGTCCATACATTTAAAAGCCATTCAGTGTAGTCACAACTTCATGCATTGGAAAAAGGTCTCAGGATGCTAACGGATGGCACCACTACCTGGCCTTTCCCCTCTCCACAAATCTCTACACCCTATTAAAAAGAAAAATATATACATTGGCTTCCTTTAGAAAGAATGCCAAATAAGATAATGAACAGAAGGGGTGGAAACAGTATTTGCTGTTAACTACCTTCATGTAAGTCACATTTCCTATGGCACATCTGCAGAAACATCTGGATGTCTTAAAAAGGAAACCCTAAATTCTGCTGAAATCAGTACTCTGTGCTTCCTCACAAAATTAAAGTAACATATGATGAAAGCCTTAAAAATTAGCTCTGTTGGTCTGGCGCCCGTAGCACAGTGGTTACAGTGCCAGCCACATGCACCAAAGCTGGCAGGTTCGAGGCCAGCCTGGGCCAGCTAAACAACAATGACAACTGCAACAAGAAAATAGCTCGGCTTTTTGGCAGGTGCCTGTAGTCCCAGCTGCTTGGGAGGTTGAGGCAAGAGAATTGCTTATGCCCAAGAGTTTGAGGTTGCTGTGAGCTTTGACACCACAGCATTCTACCGAGGGCAACGTAGTGAGACTCTGTCTAAAAAAAAAAAAATTAGCTCTGTTGTCATGGTATGAAGTGGGTTTGAATTTTATATGACACATTTGCAATTTTTATATTCTTATAACTTTTGGAATTTGGTTTTTCAAATAAAAGATTCTAATAAAATTTATTTTAAAGTCTAATCTAAGACTAAATTAACTTAGTGAAACTACCCTTTATAAAATTAACAAAAGGCCACAAGGTGGGAACTGTGTTAGGGGAAATATATATGTAACCAGCCATTGTTCCCTAGCTTGCTTTCATATAATTGCCTACCACTTGGGAGTCACATAGCTTGATGGTCTTAAAAGATTCCCAGCTTTCTTTATTACTCCCATAGGATACATCACTCTTGTGAAACCTAAGGCTAGTTTTTGAGCTACCTTCCAGGCCCTGAATTCCGGTGGAACAACTGACCTGGCCAGACTAGCGAAGAAACTGACTCAACTGGTATTGTGACCCCCTCACCCAGGAACTGACTCACAATGTCTACACCACTAAGGTTCTGCCCCAAACCCAGCCAACCAGCAGATCCAATTGCCTAACCCTTTCCTGCCAAACTATCTTTAAAAAGAGTTTCTCCCAAATTCTTGGGGAGATGAATTTGAGAAATTCCTCCCACCTCCTTGCATGATGCTTGTGTTATTAAACTGTTTCTCTGCTGTAACCCTAGCATAGCAGTGCACTGGTTTCTCTCGAGCAGCAGGCAATGAACCTGGTTGGGCTGTGACATCATTAGTCTACCTTGAATATTATACATGGATTTTTAATTTTATAATTTTTATTTATTATTATTATTTTTTTTCAGTTTGGCTGGGGCCGAGTTTGAACCCTCCACCCTCAGTATGAGGCCAGTGCCCTACCCACTGAGCCACAGGTGCTGCCCCACATTTTTAATTTTAGCAGTAAATCCTCACATAGCACTAATGTCATCAAAGGAAAAAAAAAAAAAAACAAGAGGGTGCAAATTTACACAATACACAACTAAATAAAACTTCATTTATAAAGAAAATTTTAAAAAGACACAAAAATGACAGCTGTCTGTTAGGGTAGAGATTGTCTCCCCTCTTCTCTTTTCCCTTTCCCCTAAAATGTTGGTTATGCTATATATACACACATATATATAATATTTTATAAATACTATTTTACATATAGAAAGAAAAAATGTTATAAAAATAAAAATTAAGAATGACCTTTAGATTCCTTGCATATGTCCTAAAGCCTTGTCTACTATTAAATTATTCTCAAAAAAACGAGGTATTACATCTCTAGTTTGATAGGTACAATGTGGGTGCAATCTTCAGTAACTTCTTACTGCCAACTCTGTATCATGCAAATGCAAAAGCACAGGCTACTCTACAGGTCAGCATTAAGAGCTTTTAAAAACTAAGCACCTTTGTATTTTATAACCTCACTGAGAAGACTAAGAATGAAATGTCATACCAATTTTTGTTTACTCTTTTTCATGCTTTAAACAATAAAGGCATTCTTCCTTTTTTAACAAAAAAAAAAAAAAAAAAAAAAAAAGAATTGACCCTGAGCAACAACTGCTTCTCCTAGAAGTTGAAACCTTTCTGTCCTATGCATAACAGTCTAGGAAATGGTTTAGAAAATGGAAGAAAAATAAAACCTGACAGAATAGGAGCAAGCACAGCTGTCTTTACTTCCACTGATCAAAACCCACCTCCTCACCACAGCACAGCCTGGGAGGAAAGTGGCTCAGTGTCCACCAAGTGGATGAGGATAGCAGGTCCCAGTTCAGGAGGAAGTCAGCAAGCAACAACTGTCCCCTTGTCCAGGCCCTTCTATCAGTGACCTGCTGTAATGGCACAGGACTGTTTCTGTGTTCCAGAATACCACTTTATAAAATACCCCAAAGTGCAGACACACATTAACTCATTCTCAGCCAAGACATACAGACTTGCTGATTGTTTAGGCTTCTGCCACTTGCTAGTTTATCATCAGCCAGGAGAAGACACTGAGGCTGAACACATTAATTCCACAGCACATAACCCAACCATCGACAGACACGAGGTACTTACTGCCACAAACAGCATGCAGTACATGGAGAACGAAGAGTGGCCTGAGTAGAAGGACAACCTAGAAGAGAAAGGAGAGAAATGTCAATTTTCTCTCTGGAGGCTGAGAACATTCTTGATTTCATAAACTGCTTCCTAGCTTCTGGGTGATCACAGCTCCCTCCCTCCACACCTTTAGAAATTAGAAGAGTGGAGCTAGGGAGACATTAGAACATGAACACTGAACAGCCCAAGAAGGCTCTGAGGTCAGATTTCCAGACAGTATCATTTTGCCGAAACTTTCAGGATGGAAGAACCATGAGAACAAATGCCCAGCATTTCTGTAGATGTTAGAGGAGTAATACTTGATAAGCCATAACTGGCACAAATGACCTTGACTTTACTACACAGAAATTTATATGACCAAGATTAAAGATGTATTTTCCACTTGCAGAGTTAGGCCATGAATAATGCAATCCCTCCTTTGGAACATCCAGAAGTTGATTACTTTTTCCATTCCATATTAATATTTTAATGTTTTAAAAGGGCTCACTTCTTGCCTCACACTTCCCACCAGAGTCAGTGCTTTGGTTTGTTATTCATTTTTAAATTGTTCACTGACAGTAAGTACTGCACTAGATGAATTACCTCTCTCAGTGTTATATTCTATAAATATCAGAATAGCATCTCTCCATCTAAAAAATGACAATGCTCACAAAACTTAATTTTATAGCACATCTGAAAAAGAAAAAGCAAGCTCACTAACATTCAAGATCTAAGTTCTGCTTATGTAGAATTAGCCACTGATGCAGAAAAAGCAAGTACATTAGGCACAGCGAAAGCATGCCATGAGAAGATGCTCACGCATCTCTTTCCTTACATATAGGTAAGAATGAAAACAGGAGGGACAGATCTCAACTACTTTATTTACTACACTCTGCCTTATTCAAAAAGAATTTAAGGGAGATATTGGTTTCTTGGGTTCAGAGAGAAAATTCCCAAAACTCACACCAGAAAGTCATGTGTGTATGCTGGAAACTGATTACTTAAGTATATACTGATAATGTATCTACCAAGAATTTTGATTATCTTTTTTATAATCAGATACATTCTTAAAAAAAAGAATCTTCTCACTTCCAATGCCAACCATGAATTCTGTAATTAAACCTGATAATTTTCTGGGTTTAAATCTATGTAAACAAGAAAAATAAATCACATTTTAGCTTTATTATTTGTCCACAGAGAATGGATCAATATAAATCCTAATTTTGTAGAAAAAGGATTTTGTTCTATTGCCCACTCTGGAATGCAATGGACCAATTATAGTTCACCGAAGCCTCAAACTTCTGGGTTCAAGCAATCTTCCTGCCTCAGACTCTCAAGTAGCTGGGACTACAGGTACATGCCACAATGCCTGACTAATTTTTTAAGTAAAGATGGGGGTTTGCTATTTTTCCCAGCTAGTCATAAACTCTGGGGCTCAAGTGTTCCTCTCACCCCAGCCTCCCAAAGTGCTAGGATTACAGGTGTGAGCCACCATGCCCAACCCAAAATTCTTATTTTAAATTCAATAATTAGAGCAGAGTTCTGTATGTTTTATGATTAGTTTCAACAAGTTTTATTGAAGAGCCTAAAAGTTAATGAGAGCCAATCTGAAGGACTACCAAAGCCTACTGAGTCAACACAACCATGATCACAGAAATATTCTCAAAGCCATGCAAGTTTTCTTAAATCCTGTATATGTTGCCACAAAATCATAAATTACATAGGTAATAGTTTTAAGCAGATATGAATTAGCCACAGGGTGATTTTATTAGTTGAAAACAAAATTATTTCAGTTTTTTTTATTATGAATACAGAAATACATAGATATTTTATTGTGTGTAGAATCAGCAAAGAAGTCAGGCTAGAACTTCATAAAGGGATTTAAAAAAAAAGAGATAGGCTGGGTGCAGTGGCTCACGCCTGTAATCCTAGCACCCTGGGAGGCCGAGGCGGGTGGACTGCCTGAACTCACAGGTTCAAGACCAGCCTGAGCCAGGGTAAGACCTCATCTCTAAAAGTAGTTGGGCGTTGTGACCAGTGCCTGTAGTCCCAGCTACTTTGGAGACTGAGGTAAGAGGATCACTTGAGCCCAAGGGCTTGAGGTTGCTGTAAGATATGATGCCATAGCACTCTACCAAGGGTGACAAAGTGAGCTATAAGGAAAAACCTTAAGACAGGTCTGCTGCAGGCTGAAGTGCAGTGATGTGATCATAGCTCACTGTACCTCTATACCTCCAACTCCTGGGCTGAAATGGTCCTCCTGCCTCAGCCTTCCAAAGTGCTGAGATCATAGGTATGAGCCACCAGACCCTGCCAGGTCTTCTTTTAGTTTGGAAATATCTTATTTTGTGTTCATTCTTGAATGATAGTTTTTTTAAGTACAGAATTTTAGATTGACAATTTTTTTTCTCATCACTTTGATGCTATCATCACATTATCTTCTGGCTTCTACTTTTCTGTTAAAAAGCCATCTGCCATTCCCTGGGGGTTAACTGTCTTGCTTACTCCTTCCACTCTTGTCAATATTCTGAAGTTTTACTATCATGTATCTAGTAGGGATTCCTTTTTATTTATCTGGTTTAATAATCACTGGTTTCCTATATGTGGGGATTTATATACTCTATTCTTACTGTGAGTAGCTTTTTCCTGTAGATGTTCATTTATATTATAATGTGAGCTCAGGCCTTTCCAACTCTATCTGTGGGGACTCTCACAGGCCTTGGCTTAAAGCAAGTCCTTCCAGAGAAGATTTGTGTTCACCTTTGCTAGGTTCACTCCCAGTCCACTTTAAATTTCAGGACTCTTTTTTAGTCAAATAATATGAATTCTGGCTGCAGACCAATGTGAGTGTGATCTTATGGTTACAAATTCTTTTTAATCGCTCCCACTGCGAGGTTGCTACCCTTTGGAAGTCCCTGTATTATCTATTTGTCTCCTACACATCTTCCTACTCTCCTGCAGCCCTGATCTTTATCTCCCGTGCCTCATACTCACTACTGAGGCTCTAGGCTACCAAGAATTGATAGATACTTTCAGGGACCACACTGGATCAATAATACCACCTGACCCTGGCCTCAGAAAAATTCCTTTACTCTCCCATGAGCTGAACTGTTTATTATAAACATGTGTATGTGTTTTAAGATTTATCTACATTTTAAGGTAAAATACACACAAATGTGTGTGCAATATATTATTTAGCACATTTATTTAAACTATATCAGTAGGCATTTCTAATTCTCCATATTGCCAGAAACAGAAGCAGGCTTTATTAAATTTAATAGGACTGGCTCGGCGCCTGTGGCTCAATCGGCTAAGGCGCCAGCCACATACACCTAAGGTGGAGGGTTCAAATCCCCAGCCCCGGCTGCCAAACAACAATGATGGCTGCAACCAAAAAATGGCCGGGCGTTGTGGCGGGCGCCTATGGTCCCAGCTACTTGGGAGGTGGAGGCAGGAGACTCGCTTGAGCCCAGGAGTTGGAGGTTGCT
>CAUYQV010047814.1:0-13446 GCA_963574575.1 Galagoides demidoff
GCATATAGGCTCTGGGATCAACCAAAGTCAATTTTTTTTTTTTTTGAGACAGAGCCTCAAGCTGTCCCCCTGAGTAGAGTGCTGTGGCATCACAGCTCACAGCAACCTCCAACTCCTGGGCTCAAGGGAGTCTCCTGCCTCTGCCTCCCAAGTAGCTGGGACCACAGGTGCCCGCCACAACACCTGGCAATTTTTTTTTGGTTGCAGCCATCATTGTTGTTTGGCGGGCCCAGGCTGGATTTGAACCCGCCATTTTAGGTGTAAGTGGCTGGTGCCTTAGCCACTTGAGCCACAGGCGCCAAGCCCAAAGTCAAGTTCTAATCCAGACTTGCCACTGTATCAGCATTGCTAGTCATGGACCCACACCAAGTTATTTAATTGCTCTCAGTTTCCTCATTTGCACAGTGGGAATATTGATAATACCCAGATTAAGGCTATTTGTATAACTAAGGAAGATAATGTATGTAGAATATTGTTTGGCACAAAAGAAGCATTCAAAAAACATTAAACATTTGTTATTTATTCTTTTATTCACGCAAACCACACTTACTGAGCACTTACTATATTCTAGATACTATGCTAAAAGACAGAGATAAAAAGTTTTCAAGTCAAAAAGAACAAGAATGGGAATATAAGAAAAACAGTAGATTGAAAAGACTTGTATGTTATTCACATTGTGAACATCAGCACCTCATTCTTAACCTTAAAATAGTATTAAAATATTTTCTTTGAGCAGGAATAAATTTATCCCCATGTTTTTCGAATCTGGAGGCTCAGAATTTGCACACTCACTACCTGTGTCCCATAATATGTGCACGTTAATTAATGCTCAATCTAGATCAATAATATTTTTCATCATGAAGAAATGACTTTCTGTATGATGTTAAGTTTTTATATTGTGAAATGCAGCTCACAGAGGAAGATTTCCTGCTCCTTAGAGGACTGAATGTTTCAGCTGTGATATATCATTTATGCATCTCATCCATTATTGATGTGTTACAGTTTTTACACGAGGCACCGACCTTTTAAAATAAAAATAAAACTACATTGTCCTGATCTGTTTCTTGTTGATACTGTCTTTAGAGTACAAGAGATCCTTGTGTTCTACGAAATTCACTTTGAAACTTCCTTTCTTTGAAAAGAAACGGCAGGAAGGCCCCGAACAACGTGAGCTTTCCTATTTGGTGGAAGAACTGCGTGCGTGTGTCTAATTTTAAATTCTGAAGAGCAAATGTCATGTAATGAAAGTATCAGCAGTTACTTAAATGTGGTTAAATATGGAAACTCGGCATAAAGTCGATGTTTATTTGCAGCAGGTGACAGTGATAAGGGCAGGAGCCCTCCCAATAAGTGGCTTTCAGCCACCATTAATCGGCTGATGGATGGATTGGTGCGAGGCTGGTCACGGAGGAAGCGTCTCACCACTGTAATGGAACGTGTTCACCGTCTAGCAGAGGGCGAGTGAGAGAGACCACGTGTGCTGCTGATTCCATTATTCTGCTCAGGGTAACCTCTGCGGCTGGGGTGAGGAGGCAGGAATCAAGAGACCTTGACCCGAATCATAGTGGAAACTTACAGACTCACAGAAGGTCACAACTGGAAGGGATCATGGCGATCATCTCATCCAACCCCCGTATTTTCTGATAAGGGCATTTTCATGCGTAAAAATACACCAGCATTTATTAATCAATGCACGTGGATTTACTCTCTGCTTAAAATCTACAGCTGGCTGCCCAGTGCCCTTAGGGTGACTCCTTATTAAGACACCAAGGCCTTATATAATCTGGATTCTGCTTCCTCCCACCCTCCATCTCTCTCTCTCTCTCCATGCTACGCCTCAATTGTGATGCTCCAGCCAGATTGAGCTGCTAATTTGGGTAACTCCTGATTTAGGTGTTTGCTTAGATAACAGCAACACAAAGATTTCCCTGACTCTTCAAGACTGGGGGCCCTTTCTGCCACCCTCTGTTCTAATTTTCCTTCTCATAGTTGCCTCACTACCATATGTGTCTGTGAACTCATTTGTCTCCTCCTTGCCCAGGAGCCACTGAGGGTCGGGGGCCTTCCAAGTTGCGTGGCACATATAATAGATGCTCATTAAATATACATTGACGAGATGGCACAGCTCATGCCATGTTGAGCAATACAGTCAATACCAGGAAAGCAAAACTCAACGGGACACGGTCCTGCTCTAAAAGAAATCAGGTTGATTTACTCACAGCATTTTTACTCAGTTTGGAAAATTTGAAGAAGTTGCATTCTCCTAAGTTTTTTTTGTTTGTTTTTTTTGTTTGTTTTGAGACAGAGTCTCACTATGTTACCCTCGGTAGACTGCCATGGCGTCACAGCTCACAACAACCTCAAACTCTTGAGTTTAAAAGATTCTCTTGCTTCAGCCTCCCAAGTAGCTGGGACCTGCCACAATGCCCAGCACTTTTGTAGTTGTTGTTGCAGTTGTCATAGTTGTTTAGCTGGCCCAGACCTGCTAGAACTCTCCAGCCTTGGTGTATGTGGTTGGCGCCCTATTTACTGAGCTATGGGTGCCAAGCCCCTTCTCAGAAGTTTTAGGGAAAGCTTAGAGACACTTGAAATTCCCAACATTTCAAACAGTGGTTAAGAATAACACCATCACTGAGCATCAGACAAAAGGAACCACAAAACAATTTGACTCCAATTGAGCCAGTCCCTCTCACAAGTAACAGGAAACAAGCTCGCAGGGTGGGCTCAGGGTTAGTGACTATTCTCTCCTATACCTGCTCAGGAGGCAGGCAGGCATGAGAAATAGAAGATCTGTGGAATGTTAGGACTCGGAGAGGCTTTGGAATGAGCTGACCCAGCCCCCTCCTCTTACAGAAGAGAAAACAACATCAAAAAGAAGTGACTGGTAAGTAGCAAGGCAAGTAGCAGGTTACTGGCCCTTCATGGCCCCAGAGCTCCATTAGCCTGGCCATGTTCCTTTTCCAGTGAGGTGCCATGACCCCAAACCTCTCCACCACCCCAAATTACTCATCTTCAGACACACCTCTAGTTGTCGTGGTTGACATTGACTCTTTGGGACAGCCCCATAACCATGCCCCAATTTTCATTTGGAAATCAACCCCTCCCACACATGGGGCAGCTGGCCTCACCCTGGCTTCAGGCATGCATCTCAGTAACCAAGTCAGTCAGCGCCTTCCAGCCAGCACTCTGTTTTTCAGTCCAAGTTGAAAATAAAGAAGGCTCCTCATTGATTCACACTTAACAAGGAAGATCCTTTTCATCAGAGTTCTTGTCCAATTAGCCACAGGCGGAGCTCAGGGTTAAAAGCCCCCCAGGCTCTGGGCTCATCCAAGAGTATCTGATATTGAGGAGGGGCTAGGTCTAGGAACTGCTCCTAGATTTGGGATTGGCTTACAAAGCTCCTCCGTGACTGATGAAAGATAAACTCCAGCAAAGACAGGAATAGCAAAGTCAGCTAGGGACACCCCTGGTCTAGACGTTAGCACCAGGACCCCCATGCCCTTTAACTCAGTGTCCAGGGAAGTCTACTTACTGCCATGTTGCAGCCAGCACGATGACTTGTTTGATTTCTGTTTGCCAGTAATCTTCAGTTCCCAGCCTGCCACACACTAATCAATTATTTAATTACACAATAATTAATCCATGCATTTAATTAGTTAACAGTGCCAGGTACTCTATAAAGATGTGTTCAGATGTACTTACAGACATTGGCCATCGCGATTTTTCTCAGGCAATTAATACCAGCTCAGTAAACTTTTATTGAGTGCTTACTGTATGACAGGCCTGCATGAGGGGATACAAAAATGAATAAGAGAAGCTCCTGGTCTTTGGGGGCTGACCTGACCTAGTTGGGGAGTCAGGTAAAATGTGCTGCTGACCTCTCATCATTAACTGAAGCCAAAACTCTGGGGTTAAAATCCAACCAAGGACCTTCCCTGTCCAGGGAAGCCCTGGCCTCTGCTCAGGCTACATCTATTTAATTTTCAAGTATATAATGAATTAAAAAAAATTGTTTTGAAAGCGACAAGACTCCTGGAATGTTAAGTGCAGAGATCATTACTGTTATTTCTTGTTAATGAGAGACAATTCTAGGCGCACAGTGTGTATTTTTAAAAAACAAGGCTAAATAATAGGTTGAGGCTCTTTTCAGCAAAGCTGCAGCAATGTTAATGAAAGAGCAAACCTCTGGTGTGCCCGGGAAGCAGGAGATTCGGGGCCTGGTAGGATCACATCCCCAGACAAAAAATACCAGGACTGATGTGCGCTCCCTGGGAGAGCTGCTACTTGGTTGGTATCAGTGTAATCAGGAAAAGAACCCTTGAAAGTGTCTTTAAAAAGTTCCTAGTGACTTTATTGGGGTTGCCACCTTTTAAAAAGCTACTATCTATCGAAAGCCCACTGTGTACTAGGTATTTTATATGGCAATGACCTCATTTAATGCTCGTTAACTGTCCTATGCAGTAGGTGTGGGTGTCTATTTCACAGCTTGAAAAAGTTAAGAAATTAGCTTGAAGGCCTGCGGCAAGAATGGCTGTGATAGTCACCTACTGATGACTGAGCCACACGCAGAAAGTAAGTTCAAATCCCGACCCTACAGATAGGCATCGTAGATATTTCACACATTCATAGACTTTTTGTTATGACACATATCAAACACAAAATGTATATCATACAATTTAAAGGATAATAATAAAACAAATCCTCATCTAATTACCACTGAGATTATGAAACAGAATGTTGTCCCATTTTGAGGTCCCATGTTTTTGTTTTCCCCTTTATTATTTACATACGTACAGGCTTTAGTTGTGCCTGTTTTTATAAAATGGAATGAGGCATGATATAGTCTCCTGTGATTTGATTCTTTAACGTTCTATTTTAGTGATTTATCCAAATTGATTCATGTAGCTGTGATTTATTCAATTTTCCTGCTACCTGGTGTTCCAATGTATGAATATGTCACAATTTATTTATTCATTCTACCGCTGATGGGAATTTGGATTGTTCCTGGCTTTACTAACAGTGCTGCTGTGAACATCCTTGTGTACACACCTGTAGGTGCACACGTGTGAGGTTTTTTAGGGTAAATCCTGCCGATGGAATTGCTAGTTTAAGCTTGTGTTCAGTCTGATAACCCCAAAGTGTTTACCAAAGGGACTGAACCAGTTTTAATTCCCATACGGAGCAGATAAGTATTTTTACATTGTTATCTAGCCTTTCCATGTTGATATTGATCAATTTGTAAGTTTTTGCCAAGATGGTGGTATTCTATTAGGCTGTTACTGATTTACTGATTGCTAATAAGTTTAGGCATCTTTTAATAAACTTAATGGCCATTTATGCTTCCTCTCCTATCAACTGTGTTTACCCTTTTTGCCTATTATTCTTTCAGGTTTTCTTATTTACATCCATGTGCAGTTCTTTATATTTTCTGAACACTAATTCTTTGTCGGTTATATTGCAAATATATTTTAGTTCAAAGGTTGTCTTTTTATTTTCTCAGGGCAATTTCCTTAATGAACAAAAGTGCTTACATCTTAAAACTGTTTTAAAATAATTTCAGTCTTAAAGAAAAGTTTAAAGAGTCTCACAAAGAATCACCCACATTTTCCAAATGCTAACATTTTACCCTATTTGCTTTATCATTCTATTTCTTTAGCTTATATTTTTCTTGCTGATGGAAATGGTATCTCAAAGAATGACATGCTGTAACTTGGTGTTTAGAGATGTGGTTGATGTTTTTATATATGTATTATTTTATGTCTATAAAGTTTCGCTAAACTCCCAAACTCTAAAATTTTTGTAGATTGTTTGGCATGTTTTCTAGGTAAATAATTAGATCATCATATGTGGTAGGCAGAATAATACCTCTCCAGGCATGCATTACCCAGTTCCAGGAATTAGGGGGACTAGATTTGACCTGTGATTAGCAGTTTGTCAATCTCTGCTGGACAGCTTCTCTCTCCTGGTGGCCTTCCTCACAGGGTAACCAGGGTTTCTCTGGGCTGACAGCTCCAGGGCGGAGGGAATCTACAACACCTTTTGGGACTTAAGCCTACAACTCACGCACATCACTCCCACCATAGTCTACTCTACAGAACCAGTCACAACCCCAGTCTAGCTTCAGAGAGCAAAGAAATAGATACTACTGCCTGAGGGAGGAACTATAAAAAAATTTTTTTATATTAAAAAATTATTTAATCTCCATGGAAGTCTAGACTGCTTTACTGACAGAAATGGAAGTTCAGGAATTTTATACACACACACACGTGCACGGACGCAAGATGGCCATAAAGCTCATGGGCAATTTAAAATCGTTTACTATTTTTTTATGGCTCCTCCCCTCAAACAGTGGAGTCTATTCACTCACTCTTATGACTTGCTTTGTTGAATAGACTATGGTGGGCGTGAGTTGTGTGAGTTGTAGGCTTAAAATTGTAAACTATTTTAAGTTGCACACGAACTTTATGGCCACCCTGAATACATATGCAATAGAACTCCCATAGTGGACCACCTCCCTACATTGATCACCTCAAGTTGACCTAATTTTCGTAGACTGGATGTACATGACATGTACTAAGGCCTACTTCTTTTTTTTTTAAGACCTACTTCTTTACATTGACCATCTCCATATCTTGACCCATTTGTTATAGTCCCTTGGGTGGTCAACTTACAGTGGTTCTACTGTGTTTTAAATTAATAGACTATTTTTAGAATTTTAGGTGTACAGAAAATTGAGCAGATAGTACGGAAATTTTCCATATGCCTTCTCTTGCCCTTCTCACAGTTATCTCCATAATTAACATTTTGCTTAGTAAATGTGTTACGTTTGATGTATGTACCAGTCCCGGCAGACTATTATCCCCTAAAGCTCATTTACATTAGGGTTCACTCTGTGGTACAGTTCTCAGGTTTTGACAACTGTATAATGACATGTGTCCACCATTACAATATCATGTAGAATAGTTTCACTGCCTAAAAAATCTCCAGTGATTCCCCCAGTCATCCCTCCCAACCCCTGAGCCCCTGATAACCACTGATATTTCTATATCTCTTTAGTTTCCCTTTACCAGAAGGACATATAGTTGGAATCATACAGGACAGAATTTTTTCAAATTGGCTTCTTTCACTTAGTAATACATGTATGTATTAAAGGTTTCTCTATCTCTTGTGTGGCTTAATGGCTCATTTCTTTTTATCATTGGTTACTTCCAGTTGGGACAATTATGAATAGAACAGCAATAAACATTATGCCCAGGTTTCCATGTAGACATAAGTTTTCAACTCATTCAGGTGAATACCTAGAATATTATAAATACCTAGAAGCATGATTGCTATATTATGGTAAGAACTACATTTATAAGGCTTATAAGAAACAGTCAAACTATTTTCCAAAGTGGGTGCCCTGTTATGTACCATTCTTTCTTGGTTTCTACCAGAATAAGAGTTCCTGTTGCTCCATGGTCTCACCAACATTTGGTATTGTCGTTTTTTTGTTTTGTTTTGTTTTGTTTTAGCCATTCTAATAGATGTGTAGTGATATCTCATTGTTTTCATTTGCAATTCTCTAATGATATAATTTTGAACATTTTTTCATGTGCCTATGCACCATTTGTGTCTGCTTTGGTAAGGTGTTTGTTCAGATTTTTGACCAGTTTTACATTAGGTTGTTGTTTTCTAATTGTTGAATTTTCAGAGTTCTTTGTATATTTCAGATAGAAGTCTTTTAATCAGATCTGTGTTTTGCAAATGTTTTCTCTCAGTCTATGAAAGAATTATGACTTTTGAGATTTTAACAAGGACATAAATCATGAAGCTAAGCTTTGTTAAAAAAGAAATTATTTTTTAAGTTCATAAGCTCCCGTGAGTATATGTGAATGACAAGATAGAGCTTCAGTCATGAGTGAAAATCACAATATGATGTATGAGAAGATCCTGTCGCATAGGAAAGGGGAGAAAACTCACCACATCTAGCTCCCATGAGGTTAGGGAAGGAGATGGATGGGAAGGGAGCGTCCCTTTGTTCACAGTTCTTTCCCACCTCCACCCTACCCCAACCTGCCTGATACACCTCTTTTCTTCCCACTCCGATATGCTACCCCTCTAGCCAGTAGGGGTCCACTCTCTTTTCTATGTGTCCCCACCCTTCTGTGTACACACTCACATTGTTGCAAAAGTTTCCTGCCATTTTCATGAGGCTGGTAAGACAGGACACTCATACAAGTCAGGCAAAGCAGATTGATCACTCAGATGCACAGCAGGGATAAACAGGAGCCATGGTGAACCAGTCTCCCAAGGCTTAAGAAAGCTTCCTAGAGTGGATGGGAAGCTGTGCTCCATGTTGCACCACAGCTGAGGGACCCCCAAATCTCTCTGCCCTTGGTTTATATTCCCCGGACATCACATGGCTTGCTGAGTGCAAGTATTGCAGGACCCCCTGCTCTAGGAGGAATGAGGACATAGCCCAGGTTGCTCTGGATCTTGCCTCTTTATCTAGGATGCTGCAGTCTCAGTCCATTTTGCCTGAGAATCATAAGCAAGAGAAGGAAGAGCTGGGTAAGCCAACATCTTCTGGGGACCTCTCCCATAACTGTGCTGCCCACAAGCTCTATTGTGGTTAGTCATTTATAATCTACTTCCCTAGACTATGAGCTCCTTTAGGTCAGGAATTATTTTATCTCTATATCCGTGTGCCTGGGCATGCCTGGCTCATCATGGTCCTTTTGCTGAATGCAGAAGGTAGAGTAAAAATGTAAAGAAGAGCATAGTGAGGAAGTCTGCCAGTGTAGGCAGTGGGGTGGATTAATAGGAGAAGCAACATTTAAGCTGCATTTAAAACATGTGACCGGGCATAGTGGCTCTTGCCTGTAATCCTAGCACTTGGGAGGTGGAGGCTGGGTAGGATTGCCTGATTCACAGGTTCAAGACAAGCCTGATTCAAAGCAAGACCACATCTCTAAAAATAGCCAGGCATTGTGGCCAACGCCTATAGTCCCAGCTACTTGGGAGGCTGAGGCAAGAGAATCACTTGAGCCTGAGAGTTGGAAGTTGCTGTGAGCTGTGATGCCATGGGCATTCTACTGAGGGCAACAAAGTGAGACTCTGTCTCAAAAAAAAAAAAGATAATATGGAAAGAAAGACATTGGGAAGAGAATGATGAAGCCCCAGAGACAAGAAGCAGTATGGGGTAGTCACTGATCAGTGTCTTTACAGCCTAGCAGAGTGCTTGGTTCACAGTAGGTGCTCAATAAGTATTTGTGGATGAAGAATGAATACACTGATAACCTTACTTCCTCACTGTAGGGCCTATCTATCTATAGAACCAAGTCTATTGTTTGTGTTTTAAAATGTAGATTTTATTGTTATTCAAATATGGTGAGGCCTACAGATCAAGAGATGGCTGCTGTTGAAAAGATAGTTCATTCCTCACAATTCCCAAAAGGAGCAACAGGCCCCACTATGGGTTAGGAAGGACACCCAAGGAAGCAGTAGAATGGTCAGGAAGCAGAGGGAGCAAGGGGAAAACATGGGCAAGAGCTTTTATTATGGTTTCTATGGGAAGAAATGGGCAAGGCACGATAAGCGAGTTTAGGATTGGCTGGTATAATTATGGCAAGCTCTGGTGCATAGGAACTGTTCCTAGTTGCCTGGTACCCAGCCCTGGGGTGATAAGGGCAGATAGATAGTGGCCCTGAGCGTGACAGCTCAACAGAGGAGGTGTTTGGGGTATTGGACCCTTGATTATTCATTTAGACTTGAAAGGTACACTTGTAGGTGATTTATTTATTTTCTAACCCAGAGAGGGGCAGTCCCCCAGATTCATTAAGGCCCCAAGATATCAAAGCAGCAAATAAAAAAACTAGAAAATGTGGTGATTATAGTTTGACAATTAGGGAACCCTGTCTCCTAAGTCACTTGGAGATAGCATTGTGAACCCTGGGAACATTTATGACTTGTCTAGGCTTGAGCCACCCTTTTTCATGCCAGTTTTTTTTTTTTTTTTTTTGCCGTTTATGGCCAGGGCTGGGTTTGAACCCGTTACCTCCAGCATATGGGGCTGGCGCCCTACTCCTTTGAGCCACAGGTGCTGCCCTCATGCCAGTTTTTTTTTTTTTTTTTGCCACATTTTATTATTTCACTAATTTGTTCACTTATGCAGTCATTTAGTAAATACAGAACACCAACTACAAACCAGGCCCTGGTCAGACTCTGGCCTGGCAGCCTGGTCAGAGGGACCAAGGAACCATGTGGAGTCCCTGTCTATGTGGTAAGTGCTCTAATGAAGCTCTAAGTACTATTATCTTCAGAAGCTCTTGCCTTCCCCAGGACTCCTCAAGTAGGAAGGCAGCTTGATGTCAAGTTCAATGCCATCTTTGGAGGCAGTTTCATTTCTCATAATGGAGGATTTGCTTTTAATCAAAGAGAGGGCCTTTTGTCAATCTGAGGGCTATGTCTTTTTTTGTGATTTTCAAGGGTAACTTGCAGATAGACATTTTAATAACAGGGCCAGATACGTGGCTTTTAGAGACCAGGCTGTGACTTTAAATAGTGTGAAGACTGCAATGGCTGGACTCACAGGGGCAATCTGAATATTGATCATGAATTTTCAAATGGCCTTAGAAAGTGCAGCATGATTTTAGGAGAGATTTCCAATTAACTTGGGTTGTTCAAAGCGGCTGTACGCCTGGGAAAGAGAATGCATTAGACTTTTCCAAAGGGTTTTATCTCTTGAAAAAGAAAACATAAATGGTAGTGGAGGGAAAAAAAAAATCAAAGTTACTGAATATGGAAATCACCACTTTGGGGGTTATGAGAAGTACATCCTGCTAACTCCCTGCTATGCAAGGGAGCTTTCAGAGGTAATGAGGCAGGTTCCGGAATGTCAAATGTCTGCCTTGCTTTACACTTACGGGTACTCTTGTCCTGGTCCTCCTGCTGGCAGACCACATGCTCAGCCCAGGTGGAGATGGTGTCTGACTCCTCCCTCTAGTCCCCTGGGGAAAACCTTGCACTCAGCAGGCACTTAATGCGCTCTGATGGGAATGAGCTGAAGAGACAAGACTCCCCAGGAAGGCAAAGGGATGCGACAGTCTCTTCCTGTTCCCTGTTCCTCTGCTCTGAATTGGAGGCACAGCAGCCTCTCTGGGGCCACAGGCTCAGGCTTCTTCCTTCTGGATGGAGGAAGGTCTTACTGACCCTTGCAATATGCTTGGCACACACATCACCTTTTCGTCCGTCAATCCTCCCGCGAACACTTTGCAAGTGATATTATTGCCCCCATTTTCTAGGTGAGGAAATGCTGCATTGGTGAACAAGCTCTTCTGAGTGGTTTTGACTGGAAAGATTTCCAAGATTCCGTTTGTCCACTGCACCAGCTGGAGACAGTCAACTTTGAGGTGTTGGACAGTCGGGTAGGAGGTACTGCACTCAGAAAAGTGTGGGTTTTATCAAGTAGGCTGAGAAAGGAAAGGTGTTTCACCTCTTCAACCAAGGAGCCACTGGTGGTTCAGCTGATTCCCTGAGGGGTACAAAACCAGTGGGGTAGACCCAACAGTCATTTTCCTCCCCATTGTTTGCCATATACAAAGCCCGCCCACATCAGAGAGGCAGAAAATTCCAACAGCTCACCATCCTGGACTCTCTTCTATCTAGAGGTGGCCATGCATCTCAGCTCTGGTCCATGAGTCCTAGGGCAGATCTTTCAAGGGGCTTCTGAATAAGACTTCCTCCCTGATAAAAAGAGAGGGACCCTCAAGGAAAGCTCTCTTCCTCCCTGCAGTTTCTTCCTGCTTTGGGCAATAGCGTGTGTTAACGAGATACCTGGAACTATTTGTATAATTATGAGAAACCAAAAATTGGTATATATATTCTAAGGATAGCAGAGAGAGTGGATGAATGAAGCATGGGTTCATGTGATATTGTTAGATATAGGATCATTTATCCGTAGACTTTCTTTTTTGATGAGATGATTAAATGTCCTTGCTGCTTAAGGTGTTGTTGGCTGAGTGTTCTGAGTTGAATTTTTTGGTAAGCATTCTCTAAAAGCATTCTGACTGCTGAAATTGTGAAGAAGGAAATAAGGGCAGTGCTAAGTCCTCAGTAATAACATTGGAGGGCAAAAGGGAGAACGATTGTAAGTCTAAGGTCAAGGTCAAAGAGAATGGAGGCGGGGGCCATGAGGATGTTAAGTAAAAGCATATCTAGACCTAGGTAAGGAGGGACTTTATCCAAAAAGATTATTGTAACAAGAGAAGACAGAGTCTGGTGATAGAGAATGCTCCAGCTATTAAATCTGTAGGGGACTCTGTGGCCAGGCAGGAAGGCATTTGCTTTTGTAGAAAGGAGTAAATAAGGCTAGAAAGAACCTGAGTGATTTTGGAGAAATTTCTCCTTAGTAAGGTATCTCAGAACGGAAAGCAAGCATTCCACGTACTCAGTACTAATCTGAAAGTAGTAAATGTGAGAAAAACACAATTAAATTCAAGAAGAAGAGGAGATGGGGAGGGGAGTTCAGTTAGTTCCCACCTATTGGGTACAATGCAGGGTATATGGCACACTTCTCAGGTGAAGGACTCAACTCCAACTCAGACTGTGGACTTTCCCTTACAAATCACCCTCATATTAACCCATGAAAAAAAAGAACCCAGTATGGGAGCCCAGGATGAGCAGGTCATGTTCTAAGACAGTTGATGAGGAAGTGTTTTTCCCTGAAGTGAGCCAATTTTCCAGAAGGGTCCTCAAGGAGGGGTTGTTCTGCAGTCCAGTGCTCAAGGGTGGGCCAAAGGTGAGGGACCTGGAAGAACAGTAGAAGCCTGAGTAGAGTTTGTTTACATTGGCAGGCATTTTGTCCAGACTGGTCACTGGGGAAGAACAACTCAGCAAACCATTTATAAGACAAAGAATAAGAAAGTGGAGGCTCTATGTCTGAGCCAGTTGCAGGTTAACAAGGGGGGCCACCTGTGAGTCTTATCCAAGTCAGATGAGGAAGAGTGTTTCCTGGCAGTGAGCCATTTCCTGGAATAGAGGAAGGAGCTGGTGGCAGTGGGAGTGTTTCTTACCTGCCATCTTTTCCAGGAGCACGGGGCTCAGATAAAGTCCATTATTGTCAAGGAAGAAATTAAAAAGGTAAAATCAGATCTCAGGGCAGAGTTAAAGTGGCCACTGATCCATCGAAAAGTGTCAGTCCTTTCCCACTGTGGTGGGGGGGCCTGGGAAACACAGGGATGATTCAGGCATGGTTGTCTCAAGGAGCACAGCAGAGAGAAGATGTACATTCACACATCTGCAGGCGGTGTTATGACGTCTATGACCTGCCCTCTCATGGCTTTCCACACTCAGATTCTACTTTGTTGAGAGACTATCTGAGCCTTGCAAGCTGCCTGCCCTGCAGCAGACCCATAGGCTTTGGGTGCATTTGTAAAATCTGGGACAATCAAAAGCAGAAAGAGA
>CAUYQV010047818.1:0-16519 GCA_963574575.1 Galagoides demidoff
ACAACAACAGGACAACGAGACAGCCGGACCTTGTGATCCCAACTACACCGGGGGGCAAGAAAACACTACAGGAGGAAGAAGTAATAAAAAAAAAAAAAACCTTCAAAGTAATAAGTTGAAATAAAGCGTTGAAATAAAAAAAATTAAAAAAAAAATAATCATCCCAGATTGTGTCCCCTGCAAAACTGTCTTTCAAGAGTAAAATTCTTTACTTAGATTGAGTTGAGATACTTGTGGTTTGTTTTCTTTTTCCTCATTGGTTTGTGGTTGAATTTCTACCTCTCCTTATAATGTTACCAACTTTTCTATTAACCCCATTTTCTGCCAAAATTTCCTGCTTTCACATAACATGTAACAGAATTAATAGATGACAACAACATTTTGACCTCATCATCTGAGTTCATTTTGTTCTGCTATAACAGAAAGCCAAGGATCAAGCAGATTGTAAAGAATAAAAGTTTATTTCTCATAGTTCGGGAGCCTGGGAAATCCCAGACAAAGATGCCTGGGGGTTTGGCCGGGGCTACCCACCGCTTGATCCTTGTTGTTCTAATTGGATCCGTACTAAGCGAATCCTCACCATGTTCTCACCTTCATTTCTTTATACGCAAGAGAGAACGCGTTTATAGCCAAGGACTTGTCTCAAATGTCTTCCCTACTCTCTTCCTCTCTGTAGACCTCAAATTTGGTAAACACATATTTAGATAATAAATGTCGGTACTCTTCAACTGTTACAATTTAAGAAAACATAGCAAATTGCGAATACACACTTTTGTTTTTATGCAAAGCATAAAATCATGTCATCAGATTAAATGGAAGCCTTGTGATAAATGGAGAATTATAACTAGCATTTGTTTGGCACTCTTGTTTTCCCATGGCAAATATTTGCGTTTTTGCCCTCTAAAGTAAAAGTTCAATTAAAAGTGAAAGAGTAAAATCATTTGGGTCTGAATTAAATAAGCATATTCATGTATTTCTTAAGCCAAAATCTATGTCATTATGCTGTGAAATGGTTCATTATATGAGGAAGAGTCCACGTATAAATTCATGGCAGTTTTCCTAACAGAAAACAGATAAGCTAACTTAACTTTTGGTCAATGTTCTTCTACTTTCTCATTTGGATGCATCATTATATTAGTCATGAGGAAAGAATGAGCTGTCCCAAATAGGAAAAAAAAAAAAAAAGCTTCCCTGTGAGCATGAAGTGTGGCAAACACTTAACTCGAAACTGGACAGAAATGATCAGTTTTTCAAATGTCTTTTGAACTTGCCTGCTGAAGCGGGTTGTGCATAGACACATGTGTATAAGCACACCACACTCATCCATAGAGGTGACTCTGTGTATTTATACATAGATAGAGGCAGGCTCAGACTCCCAGTGAACAGCAAGGCACATGTGAATTTATATATAATTTGGAGTAACAAAGTTCTTCCTATAAATAATTCAGAGAATTTCTTCTATGAAAGCGAATACTGATGTTTTGAGATGGAAAACATAGTTACAACATAAAAACACAATAATTCTATACTCCAGGAACCACTCACAAAGTTCACTTCAAGGAATCTATGAAATCTGTACTTTTGATTATTGCTACCCGTAAGCACCTAATAAACTCCAGGTTCAAACTCACCCTGAACCTACATTCGTCAGTGTCCACAAATGTGCCTTTGGACAATATGATGATCCCCAATCCCCAATTTTATTTTCAATAAAATCACCAAAACTCTGAGATGTCTTCATCGAATTAAAACCTCACTGACACACTATTTAATCCTCTAAAATTTTCAACAATTTACTTACTACCTACTAAGTTCTAGCACTGCACTGATATCTGGAAACAAAGAAATGAGTCTGTTTAAAATCTGTTCAAAATCTACTAGGAAAGTCAGAGAAAGTAACAGCAGCAGACTGAAGTTCACTTGCTATAAATATTGAAGTATAATTAGTCATGTGTGGGTTGACTTTTAACTTTTCCAACCCCAGGAGCACATATTTTTTCTTAGCTTTTATAGTCACAAATGGAAACAATAAGACAATCTAATCTAATATTTATCATTTTCAAATAAACATTTTTTTCTCAAAATTCTCCAGCTAATTTGGTGAAGTAATCTTAACATTTAGATAGCTGAATACCACCTATGAATAAATCATGTATTTACAACATTTTCTGATCAGCAAAGGCCTTTCATAGTCCCAGTACCTTTTGTGATAGAAAAACTAAGCTAGTTAATTAGAAGCCTATTCAAACTCTAGTCTCTCGAATGCCTTCTTAAGACTTGACAAGTCTAATTGACCAGGAATGAACATATTACAAATTGCCAATCTGCTCCATTTCATACAGATCACAATTGACCCATTTCTGCCATCATGTCAACAGGATATAATTAACGTCTTTAAACAACCAACAGTGCTCAGCAATAGCTCCTTTAGAGACAGGAAAATAGAGTTCCTGAATTATAAAGAACATTATCAGAAGAATCGAGAAATAAAAATTCTCCATAGAGGGGGCGTGGTGTACAGCATGAAAGGATATATATTATATACAATAGATTGCCTTAAAAAACAGAGAAATTTGAAATTCATTTAAAATCCAGACCTAATATTCTATATACAGATTTAATCAACTGAGAATCCTTCATGAGAATGTTTTAACTCTATAATAGTTAAAGAGTTCATTTTTGTGAGTTGTGAGTTTCTCTTCGAAAGCATATGTTGGATGATTGTGTCATTGAAGAGTACGGTCTTTATCAGTTACCACTTATGAATCACTAAAGAGAATACTATTAATTCTACTTATTCATCAATATTAACAAGAAGCACTAAAGTAAATGGGCACTTTTAGAGAGTTTCAAAGTCATAAATTTGTATTAGTATTGATGAAATATACATCAAGGCAGAACTGATCTCATCTCCAACTGACAAATGAATTTTAGGTAAAGAGGTTTCTACTAAAGGTATTTTTATCTAGTTAATGTCTTTTAGCATACTGTTATAAAATTGACAGGATATTCTATTTTACTATTTTAACTCCTAGATCTAGGACTTTTTTCTACAATGATTTACGACCAAAATTAACTGGATGGTGGTAGAATCTAATCTTTTTTCTCTGTCCTACCATGTCTCCCTACATTGCCCAATATTTACTCCCTTCACTTGATTTTTATAGGATAATGCCAGTAATTCGGTTTCTTTCTCTTTTTGTCTCATAGTGATTTAATTTCACATGTTGTTGAACCCCATGAAGGTCAAGGATGTTACTTTTCTTTTGGTCAGCTACTGTGGAGAAACCAGAAGAAAAACAACATTTTTCATGTTTTAAAAGGTAGTGACCCCAACAAAAAAATAAATAAATACATAAATAAATGGCAGTGAATGATAATTGAGAAAAAAAAACACTCATTCTTTAGCCTGTTGGTGCGTTACTAATCTTCCTTTGAAGTAGTAGAAATCAAGAAATAACATACTGCACTCATCCACAGGCATGGGACACCTTAATCTTACTCCTCATGTGGCACCAGTTTGAGGGCAGACCAAGAAATGACATACCATTAGGACAGAAGGAACAGGGACATACCAATCACAATACTGGGTGATTGGTAAATGTTTTTATTCTTGCCATTTACTTTCAATTTCATGACAACTATGTCACATGGTATTAGCATTGCTACCAAAATCTACCTTAGGAATGGCAATTTGGAGTAGACTTCCAAATCCATTTACAGTTATTTTTTTCAATCTGAGAAAAAACCTAATTAGTGAATAGCATAGATTACATATTGGGAGGAGAGTTAATCATGCAACTGAACTAGTATATATAAAAATACTAAATAATATATATGCAGTTTTTTGGCCAGGGCTGGGTTTGAACCCACTACCCTCAACATATAGGGCTGGCACCCTACTCCTTGAGCCACAGGCGCCACTCTGAACTAGTATATTTTTTACATATGTTACGTATAAAAGAAATGCTTCCAATTAAATTTAAATTCACTGAGTGTTTTCTTAATGCTGACTAGCTACCCTGCATTTAAACTGAATACTCCAGGATATGTGGAAAGCAAATGATGGTGTTCTTACTAACAAGGAGTTTATAATTTCCCCAAAGACAGGCTGTACTACACATAAATTATAGAAAATATGAGAATAAATGAATCTCCCAACCATGTCGAGATTTCTCATTTATCTATATTCAACGAAAAGAAGCTGTTAAACATCATCTCATCCTTTGCATGTGTGGCGCAGATAAGAAAACCCACACAAAAGTGTCCCTTCGTTTGGTAAAATCTCACTTCATTGATAGCACTGATAGTTATAGATTCCTCCTCATCTTTATTCAAATAGTATTTCATCATTCCTCCTCATTAAGTGATGAAGAAAGATACATTACTGAAAATACGCATGTATCCGGCATAGTATCCTCTCATCATTTCTTAACGGTGTTTTGATTCTTTAGAATGACCTCAAATTGTAAGTGATTTCTTCAAATATGCTTGAGTGTATAGCTTGGTCAACTTCGACATCAAACACATGCTTCAAGGAAGGAATCCACAGGGCAGAGACCAGCAAAGAAAATTTGTGTGGTCAGTGCCATTAAACCCATCACGACAGTAATAGTTTGGGATATTTATGTCAGGGCAGACAAAATTACGGTATGCTATTGGATTTAACTACCAATATTGCCTTCCTTAAGGCAAAGTGATAAAAGTCAACATTTTATTTACATCTGTGTGATGTAATGCTACTTGGGAAGCTATTTGCAAAGTAGCCATAAATAGCTTTTTTATTAGTTGGCTCATGTACTTCAGACATTACATGAATTATTCCAACTTTAAAGGGACTTCTTCCTCGTTACTTTTTAGTTTCCTAGTTTGTGCATAGAAATATTAATAAAATATTTCAATGGGTGAAGAAAATTTAATATATGTTTTCTTCAAGGTTTGTTTCTAAGACATTCCTACACATTTTATATTTATGCATTGCCCCCAAAATGATGTAAAGAAGATACTTTTTGCTTTTTCTTGAGAAAGGAAGCAAAAGGCTGCAAGTCTTGTGACTGGTTACTGTATCTCCAATTTATTCTACTCTTTTAGGGTTTGGAAGTACACATCCATTTCTTTATAACCCTCCTTCATATTCTCTATAAAAAGAAAATGAGGTAATTTTAAGCTGCTGTTTAAAGATTGTCAATAAATTTCCACTCCCAGATTAAACCCAGTAAAGTCTGTCTCTCTCACCCACCCAGAAGAATTAAAACTGCTATCAGAATATAAAAAGCAACTTCCAAAGATTCTGAAGGACAAGCAATACATACGGTGAATTGGCGAGGGAAGTCTACATTCATAGAACAGCCTGTATTGCACCAAGATTTACTTTCCCACTTTTACCTCTTGGATTTGACCCAAGGGCAACCCAATTTCATAAGGCACAGTGAAATAACTCTAAGAAAAACTCCACGTCTCTGTCCAAGTGATCAGGAAAATAGGACTCTGAGAGATGAGGATTACAGAAAAAAATTGTATTTTCTTTTTCTCTCTTTCTTCTGTCCAATTTGGCCCCAACATCAGCCTCTGCCTAGGCTTTCATAGTTACAGAGGCAGAACACAAAATACCAAGAGAAAAGTCCATCTCTCGAAACAAAAGAACTGGGAAAGTAAGGTCCTGCAGTCAAAGGAATATGAAGAAAATCTTCACAATTTTTTCTCACTATCTCTGTTTTTCCTTTCATTGCCTAGCCTAAGCACGACCTTAATCATCCCGAAGAATGTTGTACCCAAGGGCATAAAACTTAAAATAAAACATCTTTCTGGCCAGAAAAATTGGAAAGGAGGGGGATGCTAAGTGCTAGAAAGTGTGGCAGAAATCTTGAGGAGCAAAGAATTGGAGAAGAGGATCCTTGATGCTATGAAAAGACTTCCAAAAATCCTGGCTTACTCACTGTTTGAAAATGTGTGGAATAAGCCTGAAAAAGCATAGCAAAGGCTTTGAAAATTAGACCACCATATAAACTATTATCCAAGCACCAGACTACCCCATAAGCATCCACACATGGGACAGGCTAAACTCGAGAGGAGAAAGGTGAGCCCTGAACCGACACTGGAACAGAAGTTGAAACAGAACTTCACCTTGGTTAGTTGCCTTCTAAACTCACAGAAATAATTAATTAATTCAACATTTTCTCAGTGATTTTAATAGGATCAAGAGTAACATAGCATGACATTAAAAATTCTAACAAACAAGCAAAATCGCAACAAACAGAAAAATCTAATAAATTCTTATGGGAAAAGATAATGAAAGTGTCAGAAAGACTCTAAAGAAGTTAATGTAACTGTCTCCCTCAGGCAAAGGGAAGTGAACAGAATTCTCAGCAGATACATAGAAAATATCAAAAAAACGAAAGCAAGTAAAAGTTTAGGAACTGAAAAATACAGTAACTAAAATTAAACTTTTACTAAATGGGTAGAATGGCAGAATGAAGATGAAATGGCACCAAAATGAGTCTGTAAACCTCGAAAGGAAGCTACAGAAATTATCTAGTCTGAAGAGCATAAAGAAAACAGACTAAAAGGGTAAACGGAACTCCAGGCACTGGGGACACAATCACAATATCTAACCCATGTCATTAGAGTCTCAATGAGAAAGAGAAAGAGACTAATGCCATTTAAAAGAAAATTAGAAAACATACCAAATTTAGTAAAAGACATAATTTTACAGAATCCATAAATTCAGAAAACTCTAAAACAATGGAGATACACTTACATAAAATCACACCAAGACATTTTATAATCAAATTGCTAAAAATTTACATACATAAATAGAGATAAAGATATAAGCATATAGATAAAGACAGAAAAATGTCAAGATAGATACTTTATTTCTTAGGGACAATATAGATAGTACAGAACCCAATCATTGTCAATCAGAACACATTGCTGTTCATGTATTCTCCCCCAAATTTGTTGCCTTTCTATCTTACGTAAACACTTATCGCATATTGTGTCCATAACTTTTGCAATTTGAGGTGTGACAACAAAACTAATATAGATTTATTTTTCCTTCTTCATAATTTCACCAATAGAGATTATTTCTCTACCCATGTTCTCATGAGTAAACGTTGAATAATGCGTACACATAGACCCAGAGTGTGGAATAATAGACACTGGAGATTGGAGAGGTGGAGGTGTGTGAGGGGAGGGAGGGGTGAGAAATGTCTGAATGGCCACAATGTCCACTGCTGAGTGCTGGCCACACTAAAAGCCCAGACTTCACCACTGTATATCCATGTAACGAACCTATCCAAAGTGACAAAAAAAGTGAAAACACATTTCTGGCAACTAGTTCTGAGATTTGGAGTTACCCAAGCCTCTCAGATCTCCTCCTGTACAACTCCAGCTCTCTTCACATTCTATGAATCCATGAAGTTAAGATTACAGCATTACTATTAATAATATTTTTATTAATGTATACATATACGGTAAGTCCTCTTCCACATGCATGCCATTCTATACACTGATTTAACAAATGAGCAAATAAAATTCAGGATGCTGTAGTAATGGGAATGCATGATTCAGACAGAGATAGAGTTCCAGATATGTCTAAGGAGAGGATTGTTGATCTGCAAAGGAAGCCGGAGATAAATCTCATGAACAAAAAGCCTGTTTTGAAGAGACCCTAAGAAAGGGGAAAACCGGTAACACAATAAAGTTTAGGCATTGAATGAATTTAAAATCAGCCGGAAGACCAGAATGCGAGGAAAGTGGGAAGTAGGGATGTTGGGAGGTAAATATGGCCCATGGTATTCCATGGAAGGAGCATTTCATTGCCAAGTGAATGTGAATATATTCCAAATACATGGGAATGTATTGAATAATTTTGAGTGATTGAATAATAAAATAATATTTGAATATTTAAAACATAACTCTTACAACATTACTCTCCCAGGTGATGGGAAGGAATATAAGAGCTTATATAGGGATACCAATTTTCAGGCTATTTTTACAATATAGGTAAATGAATAAAATCTGAATTGTTCCAGGAACAACTGGAATCAAAAGCAGGAAGACAAAAAGAGATATATAGGAGGTCCACTTGCTAGGAATTGGGAATGTGTTAGATGTTGCAGGAATGGAGAGCTTGGAGTCATGGATGTAAATATCACCTCTGTTCCAAATTGATTAACAAAGAGAGTATTGGTAGTCTCAGTGAGAAAACAGTTTTGAGGAAATTAGAAAGTAAATAAAGAATTTGGTTTACATACACAGTTGAGTGAGATATACAAGTATGGTTTGCAACATGGATAGGAATCTCAGGATAAAGACCACAATAGTAATAGAGATGGAGAGAGGGTGCCATCAGAATGTGAGTGATTTGAACCACAGGTAGGAATTCTGTGAACTTCACAGTGAAAGGGGAAGTAAGTCTCATGAAACACCAACATCTCAGGATGGGATTCCAGAGTGAAGGAACAAAAATTAGGCTATGAAAGGAGAAGAGAAAATTCTTGCATTATGATGATTTTTAATATGAAATAATAGCAAAATTATCCGGAATTATCAGAACAAGTACTGGTGGTTATTTGAAAATGTTGCTGAACTGATAAATCTGTCTCAAGACAGGAATTCCATAAAAATGAATCCTTACTAGAATTGGCTGTGAGTTCCTACCATACAGTTAAGATTACTCTTGGCTATGCTATGCTTCATTTTCCGGACCTGTAACTAGTAAGGTTGTTAGATAGATGGTTGATAAATTGTTTCTTTACAATCTGTAGGGAGCTTGCACCAGAATATAATCCACTAAGGCATGTAAGGAATGTAAATGATCCAGCTACCATTTGGGGGCAGTGGGAATATGAGACTTTCTAGATGAAGGAAGCAGTGTTGGTATATATTCTGACACAAGTTTCTAATCTCATCACACACAGTAATACAGAGTTGTCTGATTAGCCATTTGATCAGCCCTGCTTAGAACTTTCCTTTCTGGCCTTAGTGGAACAGCTAGCATCAGATCAAACCCATTGCTCAGAACTGCTATAAAACTTAAGAAAACATATATTTTTATTAGTTTGCTTGCATCAAGGTACAACCAAGGAAGTTAGAATTTGAGATTTCAATATCCATAACAGAAAGCAACATATTTACATGAATGCCACATCTACTCAGAGTGCAGCACATTTGCTGATTTCTAAGCTACAAACAGACAAAAGGGCAAGACAACACAGGAAACCAGCTTTGAAGAGGTGAAAGTCCAGGAACAGTTTTCAGGAGCACCATGTGCGTCTGCCTTCTTGGGAGAAGAAGGTTCTGTTCAGGTCTTTTGCCCAGTGATTAACTGGGTTTTCGTTCTCTTGTTGATTTGCTGGAGTTCTTTGTAGATTCTGGTTGTTAGCCCTTCGTCAGATGTATAACATGTGAATATCTTCTTCCATTCTGAAGGTTTGTCTGTTGGTTTTGTTTATTGTGTCCTCAGCTGTACAGGAGCTTTCAAGCTTGATCAGGTACATGCACATCCCACCTACCGGGTACAATGTGGGAGTACATAGCACATCTCCAGAGGGAGTACTCAGCTACAACTTGGATTTTATCTGGCAACCACAAACAATATAACCTAATCATATCCACCCTTGTATTAATCCAAAATTAAAAAATAATTTTTTTTAAGCATGAAAACTCCTTACAGAGGGCTATAAGAATAAAAGGAAATGATGCATCTAAAGTTTGGGCTGGGGGGGAAGGTTTATATGAGGAAAAAAAGGAAAAGAAAGTATACTTGTTTGGAAGTGTGGAGGCTCAGGAAGATACAGCATGCTATTTATAGTCCTGGGGGCTAACAGAGAAGATATTTTCCAGAAGGAAAGGTCCTACGTCCCCAAATTACAAAAATATTAAGGACTCTAAAGAAAATGAATAAACCGCTAATTATATCCTTGATATAATTCAGAACTCTTTAATAGAAATCTCTACGAGGTCACAAGGATAGAAAGCGTATTGTTAGGACTGAGGGGAAGTAGCAGAACGTATTGAGCACTTTTGAAAAGGTTGGTAATGAAAGGGAGACTATATGTTTCTAACATGGTGATTTTTACATGATGATCTTTAACACAATAATTTACTGATCCCTTGACAATTATTAACTACTCTGAACTTACTAGTGAATGAATTAAAAAGTTCTTTTCATTCCATTTTACCTAATGGAGAACCCTACTTACAACTGGGTCAAGAAGGATGATCCTTTCAAAGGGAAAGGATAAACTAAACTGTATTACAGAAAGCTAATCCTAATTATAGTTCTCTAAGCACCATATGATATTACCAGAGATAAATAACTTAAAGCTGTGAGAGCTTATTTTCTGTTTTGTAACTTAGAAACATTTTTATACAACAAATACGGATTTCTTTTAAAATTAAAAAAGGGAAGATGTTAGCTGGATAAAATATTATTTTAACATCCAATATCAGATTCTATCCAACAGAATATCATGTACTTTCTGAGCTCTCTAAGGTTAAAAATATAATTGGCGACTAAATACCTTTCATTTCCACTCACAAAAGAGGACATCTCTAAAAAAAACTTCAGAAGTATACACATGTATTTTCTTGCCTGAGGTTAATTTTCATAGAAAATAAATGGATTCATATCAAAGGTACAAATCTGTGACACTGGAGTGACTTTGTCACATTTAAATAAATAAAACAGATTTTTAATAGTACCTCTTTTAACAGAAATTTGATTCTTTTATTTTATACCACACAGATTTAAGAGGAATCTTCTTATACCAAGCACATTAACAAAATTTGTTAATGATACATTATTCAAGCATATACCTTGTTAAATAATTAAAGATAATTCATAGTGACACCACTTCCAACTCTTGACACAGGAAAGGTAACCTGTCTTAACCAGTGCTTGGTGGAAATAATCATTCAACATGCCATTAATCCCTTGATTGGGCTCCTGATTTGGAGAGGTAGGGCGAGGTATGAGGGTGGTATTGAATGCTGTTCCCTTTTTTAAACAAGGACAACAGAAAAAATAAGATCACAGGAAGGCGAAAAAAAAAACCAAAGTAAATTTCACACGGCATTTAAAGAAATTATACAGAAGTATTCCTTCCTTTCGTTTGTTTTGTTCTGTGCCCTATTTTAACTTTACTAATGGCCTAAAACTCTGGAATTATTATCGCTAATTATTCTCTTTGGAGTAGATTGTTAGCACATATTTTCTGAACTATAAAAAGACATTTAATTAGAGGGGAAATATTCCAATTTTTTATCTCTGAACTTGCAAATTTCTAGTAAAGCCAAACCTCATCATTTTTTAATAGTTTTGAAGTATTTTCCTTCTTTCATTTTGACCCCACTTAGCCCTCTTCCCGTTACAAATACGCTCCTGCCATACCAAAGAATGTAAAAGCCCCTTATGGAAATGCCTTCCCTCAATCTATACTCAGACCCATCTACCTAAAGCCTTTTAAAATTTACCTGCTCTTGTACATTTTCCCACAGACTTAGATAGCTAATCTAGTAAACTAATGCGTGCTCAAACAAATCATTAGTGAGGACCTGGAAATTCTTTTATATATCCGTTCATTGCATTCCGCTAGATACACATTTAATGTGAATTTTAGATGTTGGGTACTGTACCGAAATTCTGGGAACACATAAATGAACCAGATGAAATCTCTGTCCTCAGTAGTTCTCAGGCCAGAAACTGTGTCCTACTCTGTACGTTATACAGGAAAGTGTTGACGGTATGGTTGCAAAGAAGAAAAAGTACTCGGCTCCCTTCATCAGTAAGCTTTTACCACCATTTCCACAGATAGATTCTTGGAAAATAACAGTCCCGTAGAAGAAGAACAAAGGGGTTTGTGGGCAGGAGGTTTTCCCGTGGACCTCAATCACATTACCTGCAGGTTACCTGCTGCCTCTCCTGATGTGGGTATCCTCAAAATCTTTGAAAATAACTCTTGCATTTGGACAGGCCCAGTTTTTTGCTATTTTATAGGTAATAGGGGAGAAAAATTTTTCACATTTATATCTGAAAGGCTTAATGGCTGTCAGAGAAGGTGGCAGTGCTGTTTATAATTATTGCCTTCTACTACCTTACAAGGCTACTTCTCCTTATAAGGTAAAGTGTTTTCCCCCAGCCTGCCGCTGAGGAGAAATATCCCCTGTCCTGTTTCCCACAATAAAAGGACAGCTGACAAGTGGGAAGGGCCTAATTCCAGGGCAGAGCGAAGGCAGCACTGTGAGCTGTGAGCTGCATGAACTAGCCCAGAAAACTTACCTGTGCCTTCACACTCCTTCTAACTTCTATGAAGGGAAGAAGGTTTGGGTGGTTGTTAGTGGGGGGGAAACCTGCAAAAATGCTATGAGAAAAGAAATCATGCCTGGGCAAGTCAAAGGCATGAGAGAGCTAACACAGTGGGGAAGCCACGCCACCGCTGCTGATTGATGTGTGCCGAATAAGGTAATCCCAGGTCCCGTATTCAAATCCTACTGCCAAGATCCCAGAGATGCTGTACTCCAGCTCCAGTCTTCTTGAGGCCTTACTTGATCCATTCTAATTCCAGTGTCTATGGGATTCTTTATATATTTTGACAATAAACTGTTCCATATAACTACATAAGTGGATTTCTGTGCCACCGTTCTACATAGCCTGGTAACAGTTTGTGTGTGTATTTGCATACACATGTGTACTGGTAAACTACAGGGAAATTATTCAGACAGGGTCAAAACGCCTAAAAAAGCAGGTTTGTAAATGGGAGTGATAAAACCTGGAATCAGGATCTAGAACCCTAAGAAGAGAAACTATAAAAAAAAATTATAATCAGCATAAAAAGTAAACAGTAAGACACAGGATGGCAACAGAATGTATGCTATGGTAGTCAAGTTGTAGAAACAGTATGGTGAAGATTTAAAGCAAAAACAGAAAGAGAGGGAAGGAGGGAAGGAGAGAAAGCAAGGGAGGGAGAGGAACAGGAAGAAAAAGAGGGAAAGAGGATGTGAGATGAAGTTTACTTAATTCTTGACTACATTTGCTAATGTCTCTAAATTAATTTTGCAAATTATAGGATTAATATTTTTTCATTAGCCTTTCCCATCACAGATAGTAATTCTCATCCTTTGGTGTATATCAAAATCATCAGTTTTAGAAGGATTTGTTTGTTTAAGTGAAGGCACCTATCTATATTTTTAAACACGTTCCCTAAGTCATTCTATTGATTACTGAAGATTATTGATTATTGATTGCTGAGACAGTCACTGATCTAAGATAATAAAATTATCAACCTTTTTACAGGCCCATCTTTCAATTTCCTTGACCTTATAATATATATACATTTGCAGACAGAAACAAAGCCGCAATTAAGTAATAGAATTTATTCAAAAAGAAATATTTCTACTAAAAATTATTCCTGAATAACAAAGACTTTAACAAAGGGGATTTGAAAAAATCTCTTTGTAAGTTAAATTGTAGCTGAATATGTGGAACAGTTGAGACCCCATCCTGCCAGAAAATGCAACACGAATTCTCATAACAGCCCTGCACTGTAGTTTTGATTCTCATTTCCTACAACTGCGAGAGAAGTAAAATGAATTACCTAAGGTCTCTCTAACAACAAATGCTCTAGCCTATGTGACTAAAGCCATGCTTGGCTTAGTTTAAACCTTGGATCCCTCAATTTGAAGTTCCTGATACTTTACCCAGAAATGGCTACATAGACATTGAAATCTTGCACTTGCCTCTTAAATTCTAGTACATCTTCTTATTAGATCTAAAAGATATTTTCTTACTTTGCATAGCACACAAGACCTATTAATCCTACTATCTGAAGCTACAATAAATATCTGTCTCTGCTATAGTAAATGTCCAACATCTATTTATTAAAAACCTACTAGCTGGCAAGGACCAGGTGGCATGTTGGGAATAATATCACCTCAGTCCTAAGAAGCTCAAGCTTAAGGTCAAAGTCCTAATTTTTGCCAGGACCTTATGATTAGGTTAAGATACATATAACACATAATATTAACCATATATATGGTGTTTACTATGTGCCAAGCACTCATCTAAACACTCTATAAGTACTACATAAGTTAGGTACTAAAATATCTGTTTTCAGATGAGGAAACTAAGGCACAGGTATTACAAGAAATTTGCTCGCACTAACATAACTAGGAAGTAACAGAGCTTAGATTTGAATCCAGCAGTTAAGGCAAAGGGATTGTGTCCTTATGTACCATTCTACACTTTTAACTTTTGCACAGGGATATTCTAAGGAACCACCTGTTAACAATAGACTAAGCACTTAACAAGGGTTTTGATATATACACCTGAATTCGCATAGACAAACAAATTATGAGAGTACTTTATAATGCTCTATAACATTCAGCATTTTCATCACCCCCTACTTGAGAAAATGGAATCCAGAATTCATCATAAAAACACTATTCACGCTGTAGAAGCAAGCATGCAATTTACTTTTTATTTGTTTAATGAGCTGAACCTCAGAGCACTAAACTGAGTTATTTTGATGAAACCTAGTCCTCGATAAAATTATTTTAGACAAAACAGTTGGTTTCTGTTCTTATATCCTCTAATCTTTGATGCATTCACTGTTTTCAGTTTCATGACTTACATGCATATCATTCAAAGACAACTTCTTAACTTAGACATGTAAGGTATGCACATTTTAAGAAAGGAAAAGAATGTATTATTATATGGTAAAATGTATTTTATATGGTAAAATTCCATATATGCCAATAATGTTTTGTCTTATATATTGTCTTACACCTCTTATAGCTATAGAAGTCAAGCACAACTTGAGTATTAACAATTTTAATAGTCTGTTCCTTTCTTAAAATGTGTATATATTTTTTGTCACTCTGTATTTCCAACATTTTGCCCTAAAAATAATGGGGCAACAGACATTCTTGTACCAATTTCTTGGTCTACAGAAATGGAAGTACATTTGGTAGTGAGATTATTAAGTCATAATAAACTAAACGTTTAGGTAACTGAACGTTAGGAAATATCTTTTTTTCTTGCTAATTTTTTCACTAGGCTTTTACATTTTTTGTTGAGTTTGTAGAAAACATCTGTATCTTTTGAATACGATAATCTTATATATTTTACAGACATTAAGAGTATCTTCTTTTCATCTATTCTTTGCTTATGACATCTTAATCTTTTTTCTTTTTGGTATAAAGATTTTGGTGTAATTTAAAAAAGAATTGAGAATACTAAGAATAAATATAATCTTTTCATTAATATCAGCACGAGTTTCCTATTTATTACTAGATAGTTGGTATATCTAGAATTTATTTTTGTAAATGACATACCATGTAATCAATTTCTTCTCTCCATATAATTAGCCACTTATCAAACAGCTTGTTCAACAACTGACTTATGTAGCAAATGCCTAACGAGGTCTCTCTTTTAACCTCCTGCAATGTTTCACTCTGCTGTTTGTCTATTTCTGTCTGAAGACTGTCCTGTTGTTATACCTATCATAGCTTTTCACCCTGATAAGATAAAATGTATTTATGTTGGACTCTAAAAAATTATGCATATTATCTTTCTTTTTTAACTTCCGATTAATATGGGGTATATACAACTAGGTGACCTACTTAGCTTTTGTAAGGGTAAAGTCCAACTGGAGTGGTGGACTCCTCCCTATTACTGCCTTTCATATGCTTTGCAGAATCAGTCATTACTCAGCTGCTAGTAAACAGAGGATCCTACCTTGAGTGTAATTGCGCTAAATCATTATTAAAATTGTAAAGATCTAATAACCTTACACTGATGCATCACCTCCATCATAAATATTTTACATTTCTGCATTTATTCAGGTTTTTAAAAATGTTTTCAATAAAGTTTTAGATTTACTTTATAAAGTATTTTCACAGTTTGTTAGTATTTTTCATTTGTATTTATCGATTCGGTGACCAAAGGATTTTTTTCTATTATGTTTTCTAATTGATGCAATATACAATAAGCTCAAAATGCTTTCCTTTTTTCTTTTTTTTGAGACAGAGCCTCAAGCTATCCCCCTGGGTAGAGTGCCATGGCATCACAGCTCATAGCAACCTCCAACTCCTGGGCTTAAGTGAGTCTCCTGACTCCGCCTCCCAAGTAGCTGGGACCACAGGTGCCCGCCACAATGCCCAGCCATTTTTTGGTTGCAGCCATCATTGTTGTTTGGCGGGGCCCAGGCTAGGGATTCGAACCCGCCACCTTAGGTGTACGTGGCTGGCGCCTCAGCCAATTGAGCCACAGGCGCCAAGCCTCAAAATGCTTTTCAATGTTTGTAAATATTGGTCTCGAACTTAACTAATTTTCTGAGCTATTTTCTCAGTTAATAGTCCTCACATTGGTTATTTCGATTTTCCTACACACAATTTAAAACTATCTACAAATAATGACACTTAAATTCAATCTTTTTATCTTATTCATTTTTCCTTTCCTTATTAAGCTGATGGTGATCTGCAATACGAAAGAACAGGAGTGATGAAACGAATACTT